>VXBQ01012287.1:0-32591 GCA_013400175.1 Phainopepla nitens
CACTGATCCCATCCCATCCCATCATGGTTTTGGTCAGGAGGGTGTGTTGGGAGCTCGGAGTGTCCTTATTTTGGCTGGCAGAGGTGAGAGCTGCAGTGTATTTCCCAGTATTTCCGTGTTACCCAGCACAGGCACGCTGCTGTTTCTTGTGAAGCCTGCAGCTGAAAGGACACCCTGGAGGAGAGGGGGAGCAGAGGGCTGGCTGGGCTGGCTCTGGCAGCATCTCTTCTGCAGTATGTGCTGAAGCCAGTCAGCCTTGCACTTGAGCTCACTGCAGGCCCTCCCAGGCTCCCTCAGTTACCTGAGAAGTGGGTGATAGGTGCACCCACAAGGACAACTCCCTTCAGGCAGAGGAAGGAAGAGACTCTGGCCTCCCACATCTCAGACAAGTTCTGTAACCACTGAGTTTCTCAAGGGAAAAACAGATGCTGCCCCTGCCAGGTTTGGGAGAAAGGGCTGGTGCTGCTAAAGTATCAGCCTGCAGGCAAGGATGTGAGTAGTGGGCACTGTGCCTTAGCAGTCCAGAGGAAAACATGCACATAATTAGGAGCAAAGATATATCTCTCTTCTTGGCATTTACTAAAGGCTATTTTACATTGTTGATTTTTCTACACTTGTCCTTTCTTGCAGTCTTTTTACAGCAAGCTGTATTCAGGGTTACAGGTTCTCCTGGATGGCTGGGCTCTTAAAAGTCAGCATTATGATGGTCTTTGGTCCTTGGAAGATGAGTCTTGTTTCCAAAGTTGATTAAATGATCAGATGCCTAAGAGTGCCTCAAACCATCAGAAGAAATATTTCTTGCCCTGAGCCCTTAGGAGTACCTATAGCAAATTTTCATCAGGAGGTAATGTTTTAGGTTGCAATGCAAAATATGACCAGAAATACGTATTCTATCACCATCTGTTGAAACCAGGTAGAGCAGTGTTCTCTATCTCATCCATGACTCATCCCTCATAACCTGGGAGTGGGGGGAGGGGGAATATCCTCTGTTAATGGGCCAGCTATTAAAACCAGGAGGGGTGTTTTTTCTTTATCTCTACCACAAACCATTCTCCTAAAGATATCTTTTGTTAATGGGCCATTGAGTCTCATTGTATGACTGATAAAATGATGTCATGCCATTGTAAAATGCACCACCCAGGGGGAGGAGCCAAGCATTCCTACCTGAATGAAAATCTGAGATTTGGAACACCAAGGCATGTTTTCCCACTAGATTCCCAAAAGAAAACCAAACCCATCTACACCACCACTAAACATTCAAAGGAAGACCACACCCTTCTACAGAAAGCTGCTTCCACAGAACCACATCTGTCACTCCAGGAGGATTGCAGCCACCATTTAATCAAACTACTACCAACATGCTGACCAACAGGGTGTCAGGTTGTATTCTGACCTTCTTAATGTTTTTTGTACTACTGCATTTTTATTTTAATTTTCCTAATAAAGAACTGTTATTCCTATTCCCATATCTTTACCTAAGAGGCCCTTAATCTCAAAATTATAATAATTCAGAGGGAGGGGGTTTACATTTTCCATTTCAGGGGAGGCTCCTGCCTCCCTTAGCAGACACCTATCTTCCAAACTAAGACAGGTGTAAAAGCTTAGTCCCAGCAAAGGAAATAACAGGAATTCAAGATATCAGACAAAGGAATCTGAATTTATTGTATTGATTTGTATTTATTATCATTTTGTATCATTTTGTGTCTCAAAAATTTGAAGAAATATGTCAGTGATGTCATCACTTAGAAAGATGTCAGTGGTTGAAGTACATAGTACATAAGAGGTCATTGCTGTTTGCACATGTTTCTCAATGAATCCTCAAAATCTCTTCATACTGGTCATTCAGCCCCTGAAAATAAGATTTTAAACTTGACCAAAGAGCTTATGAAGGAAGCAAATGCCTTCAAAAGAGGCTGAGCCCCGGAAGCGTCATCTGTGATTCATTACTGTTGTAAAGACACATAATCCAGCTGATGAGGACAGAGAAAGTTTCCATAACAGCCACAGTACTAAAATGAGACTGGAAGAGTTGTCATAATTGTTTGAAATGATGCATATTTGAAACAGACACAATCTCTAAAGCAAATCACTATTATTTTCTGCTCTCATTGCAGCACTCGAAGCATTGTGCGACTCACAAAGCCCCTCAGCCATCTCTTTCCCTTCAATTTTTCCATCACTGTGGAATTTAAATAGCTTGTTCTTCTCAGACAATAGATTTGTCTTTCTTCCACCAGCACTGTATTTATTATAAACACCATTTCTTCTTAAACAGAAGGGTCTTGTTTCAAAAAGGGCATCAATCAAATTTTCTATAGCAGATGTCATTTAGGAATGGCACTCCCCAATTTAGTACTCCCACTGAGACTCCAAACCACGCTGCCACTTGCTTGCTCCTCTCCTTTTCCCCTCTCCCTTGTGGTGGGATAGAGAAGAGATTTGGGGGCACAAAAAGTAAAGATGACAGGTTGAGATAAGAACAATTTACTGGAAACAGCGATGAGATAACAAACAGTGACAGAGAGGATATTATTGACAGAGGGTACAAGAAAAGAAACATTATTGCTCACTGTGGAAATCCCCGACTACACCTGAACACAGCCACAGCCCTGCTGCTGCCTCTGCCTTGGGACCAGGGTCATCCCACCCACTCTCTCTGGCTTGGGATCAGTGACACCCTCCTGCTCTGGCTGCCGTGGAACCCCTTCTTCCCGGAAGAGACTCCCTCTCCCATCCCTGGCAATGATGTGAGGTGGTGTAGAACAACCTCTGAGTCCTGGACATGCCCCCTCCCAGATACTGCAAAAATTAACACAAAAATTAACCCTGCCCAGGACACCAGACAAAGTAGAATTTCGGTTAAAGAATCAAACTGACTAAATTTGCATAACAACTAGACTTGCATTGCTGGCATTCAGAGAAAATCCAGTAATTTCAGTAACAAAGGTGTTTAAATTTATTTGCTGTTCAACTATCTATCTATCTATCTATCTATCTATCTATCTATCTATCTATCTAATTACAAAGGATTTTCTAAGCGCAGCAGGATGGTCACAGCCTTTAAGGCTGGCTTTGGCTGCCGGAACGAAACACTAAATTCAGTAGCAGGCTCATAAAGACCATACTTCTCAATCTGGAAGTGTTAATCTTACTTGGAATACACTGGTGAGGTGGCTGGGAGCTACTCGATGGGTTTTTTTAAGAGCTAATTGCACTTAAAAGCAATATTCCCTTGATATTTTTTCCAGCAAGGAGACAATTGGAAACCTTTTGTTGAGTTGGGCATTGTTTTGAATTAAAATCAAGATAGTGTTTCAATATCTCTGTGCTGTCTGATGCATGGGCATGGAGAAGTAGCAGTGTGTTCTTTACAGCCAGCAGCCTGTGGTTTACGCCCCATAAACTGTAGATCACCCACGTTTCTTTCTGAGGCAAGCCTCAGCAAATTCAGGCTTGTAGGACTTCTTTGTACCGTTTGCAGTTCCAACAAGCTGAGTCCTGTTTGTGTGTTCAGGCTCATGTGAACTAGGAAGTGTCCAACTGATGTCAAAACAAAACAAAACCAATTCATAGGGAATCTGACCCAAAGTTTACTGAAGCCAATGCTAGAGCCTCATGAGTTCAGCCTTTTGATCAGGTATGTCTTCTGTGGTGTGACCAATGATGTTCACCTCTGCATGCTTGTCTGAATGCATTTCTGTCACCTAGATGAGTAGGAAAGGTCTTCTCAAGGTGGTCTCCTGAGCTGCAAAGGACTGCAGTTGATTTTGCTTTTTCTATTAATTTTGTGGTGGCCAGCATACTCGAGGAACATGCCAGAAGCAACTTGTCAAAGCAGGCTGAGGGCACCTGTGCAGAGTGCTCACTGGAAAAGCAAGTTGAGAGCATGACACTGAAGTCTCCAGGACTGGTAGCAAAATGCTATCTAGGCATAGGACAGACATAACATGAACAGACACTTACTGACAAGTGTGGAGTGAAGGTGCTCACTCCAGGTTTTCATCATGTTTTCATCACGAACTGGAGCAACAGATGTGTGTGACAATGTGGAGTAGTGTTTGAAGGGGGACTCAACTTACCCTCCAAGGTGGCTGGTGTAAAAGTTTAGCTACTTGTGACTAATCCCTCATTTCTTAAATCTTTTACTTGTAAGCATGCTTGTTGGTGGCTGCTCTGAATCAGCTTTGGAGAGGTTGGTATCTGTCCCAGCTCTCCCTCCCAAAGTGCAGCTCTGCACCAGCACACTGCAGGCCTGTGGTTAAGTTCTGCAATCTGGCCCTGTATGAAATACTCCGCACTTCAGGTTTGTGGTACAGTAACTTGAGCAACCCCAGCTATGTGCAACTTGTCATATGGCACTATAAAGTAGGAACACACTTTCCTACAGTTATTAATTTTCTGCTGCAGCATACAAAAAATGCTGTTCTGCCACTGGATTTCAGTGTTTTCAGGCTCGCTGATGCTGAGGGGCAATTCTTGAGGGGCAAATATATTAGATGAGGAAAAGCTTTTTGTCTCCAACATTACTTCAAAGAAATTTTTCATTTTTTTATATACTGCCAGGATATGTGGGAACACCTCTTACAGATATCAAATGGAGGAGTATTCTTCCAAAATGGGATATTTCTCTACTGCCTTCCTTGTTTGTCTCTAAACAAAAGCATTCTTTTTCTACCGCCGTATCTACTCTTGAAAGATCGGTCAAATTGCATTGGAGAAGTGATCTGAGTGAAACCCAAATTGTGTATTGATTTACTCCTTGCTGTATAAAATTACAGAGTAATTCAACCAAATATGATTAGAAGAGAGGAATTTATATTTCTGTATAATTTTTGTCAGTTGATTATGAAGTATTAATGTTTGTTGCCTTGCTTCTCTCTGATCTGCAAAGAGAAGGTTAGGAAATATCTTTGGTCTCATCTTTCCTGTTATGATAAATAACTGATCTGTGGTCAGAGCTGTAAAGTTCATAACCTACCCAGAAAAAACTTAGGAACAAACCACTGCTGCTGCAACATTATGTAAAGTGGAAAACCTATTTTCCTGGGGAGAGGTGCTGCTTAAAGATGATTTCACAAAAGAGGAAGTCCTTGCTGTTTATCCTGCTTGATCCAAATGTGCAACATTTCCTGTGGCCAGATCTGCAGTAAAATCAAAGGGGGTAGCCATTTTCTGTGGTCTATTGCTTCCTATAGCATACCCTGATGAGAAAGGAAGAAAACTACCATTTGTTATAAAACTACCCCTAACCTTCCTTTCCTGATTAATCAATTCTATAGAAATGACACATTGGTAATAGCCCACAGGGTCCAACTGCTAATCTGTTTTTCACAGCTCTCTGGCAGGACCACTGTCTATTTTAAGGTGACAGAAAGCAGTTTATATATTTTGAAAGACGGAATTTATCCCTAAGACTTTGGAAACACACAAGGTAGACAGCTGATAAAATCTGTGCTTCCAAGAGGTCATTGTTCAGGTTACAAGGTCAGACACAAAGCAGATAACAAATGCCATAATTACGATGCACTGCTTGAAGTCCCCAGTGTATCTGAATAGAATTACAATCTTTAATTGCACCCTGTGCTGTTTTTTTCTGTGATGGCTCCTAGCTGGGCAGTATTTGGCAAGTCTGGAAAAACGCAGATTCATTGAAAACATCTAAACAGATTTATTGAAATATCTCTGCAGAGTTTTCTAAGGAAACAAACCATGCTCAGTGCAGCAGAGAGCTGCCTTTCTCCTTTGTTTAGGACTGAGGTTGTCATCAGATGAGAAGTTTCTTGAAAAAGTCTATGTGTGTGCACCCACAGCCATGTGCAAGGAATGCAGCTCTTCCCGTTTTCACAAGCACTGAGGCAACTATTCCTGCTGGACCCTGCAGTCTGGTGATGGCACCCCCTAGACACTGAAATAAATGATTGATGAAATCAGTTGCCAGCTGGAGTTCTGGGTGGGTAATGCAGGAGACAGAAGCAGGATTCCTGGATTCCACTTGTGTCTGACTCAGTGTGTGGTGTGATCTTCAACAGCAGATGTAAGTCAAATCAGGGCATGCTCTGATCTGTCACAGAAGGCAGTTATGGGATTAATGAGTGTTTGTCAAATCTAGTTTAGCCAATACTGAAAAACATAGGCACAGGTAACTGTTGGTTGTTGGGTCCCATTTTACCAGGAGCAGGCTGACAGAATTAACAAGGATGCTGCAGTGCAAGGCTGTTATTAGTCTACTGAGAATATTTGTTCCTTCTCAGTACAGTTTTTTGTCCTCCCTTTCACTTAATTGGCCACCGCTACCCATAACTGGCAGAAATTATTTCTTGAACTCACATACCATTTCAACTGCATCCTTCAGAGTTCAACTGTTCTTGCACTGGGTCTGTGTCCCTGCTCCATACCTCACACAGCAGAGAACAGACCCAAATAATCTTAGGACAGAAATATATGCACATGCACCAGCTTCTTTGCACTAGTTCAAGTTCTTCTGGGACAGGTCAGAGTTACTTTTCATGCTCAGAAGAGCTCATAGGACTTGAACCACATCTCTGCCATTTCCTGGGGCATCAGACTGGCTGCCACTGTGAGGAACAATGAGGTAACCAATGTGGGCACAGTGGGGCTGTCCAATTCACCTGGAAGAGTTTCCACTCCATGCAGCTGATCTGATTCCCTAAAGAGCAGCAGACATGCAGAGCAGTCCAGCACGGGGTCCTGCAGCAGCCAGGGAAAGGTAGCAGTGCTGTTTTTTGTCCTTGGATACTCAACAATTCCCATGAGGAAAAATAGAAAAAAATGCTCTTTATTGGATACTGGTACTGGGAAGAGTCTGAAAGACAGAATTTAGCAATGAAATGAGCATGCAGACCACCTCATAGTTGGCCTGTGTGCATCGTTGGTTCCTAATATTCAGGTGCCAACTTCCTTCCCAGAAATCAATATTGTCTTCCTGAAAATATCAAAATGCTGAAAGCAAGCATCCCGAATCTGAGATAAGCTGAAAATGATTATGTTTTGCAAATTATCAAAGAAAAAAAGCATTGGAGTGTCATTTAGATTCTGACTCTATATCTTTAAACATTCTTTTCCCTCTTGGTAAAATGTTTTCAAATGAGAGCAAGAATATTTAATTCCCAAAATGTTAGTATTGAAGTTTTGAAACATTAAGACTTTGAAATATGTTAGAAGTCATCAAAAATTATGAAAAGCATTCTTGTAGCTAAAATTAGTCCATAACTTAGCCTAGTATTCCTATGAATCACAGTAAAACTGAGCTGTTTCTCTGCCTTTCTCTCTCACTGATTTTGTCAAAAAGTTGTTCATAATGATATTTTGTTACCTATTTTACAGCAGCTTACTCATCAGTTGGAAGTTAGTCAGAGATTAGGAAACATCATGAAGTTATCAAAAAACTATCATGTTTGAAGGAAATCAGTTAATCTTTAGCCTCACAGGATAGAAAGAGGAAATGTAATTGCAAAACTGAACTGTGTTTTACAGTCATTTTCACTTAGAAAGCCCTTCAGATAATTCTATAATTAGCATGGGTCATGTAACGGAGGGAAAAAATACCTGACACGAGAGGAACTTGGTGGATGTTTTCATTCATAAGTGGGATTTAGCTGCCATGGCAGAGCAATCTCCTGAAACAAACTCTCCTTTGAGTACCAAGCCATGGTTTACAATATGTTAGAGCAGCAGACACCTGAGCCTTGGCTGATGGGTGGCTCAGCAGCTGCTTGTGCTGGTGGCTCAATAACACATGGCCAGGAGCAGACTCCAGTCACCAACGCGTGAGCAAAACTCATTCCAGTCAGGCAATTGACTGTATTTGCCTCATTCTCAAAATAGCTTTCAGCACAATAACTTCTTCAGTCAGATCAGAAGAAGATAAAATCCAGATCAGTGAAATAAAATCAACTTGGTTTATCACACAGGTTGGTGTTTATATAGTACCTGTCATCACTCACTTAAATGGATAAGAATATGGATAGAGATTAATTCCTGCTCTGTAATTCGTCTTGAGATATAAACAGTATTTTTAACTACTAAATCCTGAAGCATGACACTTTGAAAAAGATCTGTCTAAATCTAAATAATAGTTACTGGTGCTTAGTTCAGGATTGATTTTCTCCAGCATTATTTATACAAAGAACCGTATTTCAGTGATTTTATCTCTGCTGAGGATATTCAATTAAGATTTAAAGTGTTCAAAATCCAGATTTTAACGCTGAATTGTGTAAAGAAAGGATCACAAAAGAAAATATTAGTTCATGTGCTTTAGCAAGGTAAGAAAACCACACTGGATTTCTTCTGCCAGTGAAGAACAGTTCTATAAAAATTGCCTGCCTATGGTTTTTGAGTAGAAACCTGCTGTTTGGTTAAAGTGTTGGGGGATAATTTCTGTCTTTGTAGAAAATGCATTTTTTATTGGGGGGAAGAGAGAAAGACAAAATCTAAAAATGAAAAGTAATGATTTTGTTCTGAAGGATGATAAAAATAATTTTCAGTATTACTACTCATAATATGAACTTGGGCTAAAGGATGTGCCTTTATGAGCTGGATTATGAGATGGACTGAGCAGCTTTGGGAAGGGGACATTTAGCAGTACCACCACGAGCAATAGAAGATGCACAAAGTTGTATCAGACCAGTCCAGGGGCCCATATTTTAACATCCTGATGCCTTAATAAGGGTTTATTATCCCTAGGCTATGAAGAACGTGTATAAATGCCCAGTTCAGGCTCCAGACTGTCACCCTAAAGTCACAGATCTGGGATTCAGAGCTGCAGTTGTAATCAGGCAGCCAGAAAACTAGAGCCATCCTTCTGAGCCACGTCTGGAAAATGCCTGTTTTCCATCTCCTGGAGAAGACAGAAAAATGTTGGTGGGAAAAGTTTTCAAGCCTAGTTTCCAGCTTCTGCAGTCCGCTCACTAATAAATGAAATGAATTTTTTCTTTCCTCTTTTCCTATTAGAGTCTAGTTCTCTCTCATCCTCTCATGACCAAAACTTTCCTTTGATTTCTAACCCAAATATATTAATGGATATTTTATACCTGTTTTTCTTTAGCTGTCCTTTAGTTTCAACAGCTCTTGTAGTGTCTCCCCGTCAGAGTACCTACAGGGAGCTGTGCCTTTGACTTTGCTAGGGAAGGAAAAAAAAAAGGCCCAAGCTACGCTGGGAAAAGAGAGTATAATACAAAATCAGACAGTTTTCTCCTCCTTACCACTGAGCTTCAGCCATTTTGCAAAGCGCCATCAGCTCTGCCAGCTCCATCCTCCCCTGTTCTCCAGCAGTAGTGGGATCCAGGCTGTCTGAGGATGTGATATTTCCTGCTTGTGAAACATTCCAGTGTAAGCAGGGGGCACTCTCAAATAGACTCCTCTTTAATGAGTTGTATCAATAAATTCCAATCAGCAAATGCCATCCACATGCCACGGTGACCGCATTGGCCGCTGCGAGAAAGCCGGAGCCATCGGAGGAAAGGCAGTGCTGTCCACTGCTGCATCAGCCTTCCAGAGCTGCTCACCAGCACATCCTCTCATTCTAGCACAGATGAGGCGTGCTTCAAACATAACAGAAACCAGATGTTGTGTATTCATTGTATAATTGCACAGCTGAAAAGAGGTTGTGAAGTGGCCAGAGAGCAACAAGCAGTGGGAGAGTATCCTGTCAAATCTCTGCAGACCAGGTTGGATGCAGCCACTCAGTGCCGTGGATTTAGACACTTGGGAGAGGTTAACCCTCATTTTGACTCACCTTGAGTAAATCTCTTGAGTGATCTGTAGAGTTTGCCCCTCTGAGACATGACATGGCTGGCTGCAGAGCCCCACGCCTTTCACCCCTCTGAGCACGGCTGGTGTGAGGGCACAGGAGCATCCGCCCTGTGCTGGGCACATATTGCATGGCACACAAACACCTCCAAGTTTTCTGGTCACAGCTAACCTCTGTATTTATGTTTTCAATTCATACATTCGTGTGTGTGTTCAGTGGGCCGAATTTTGCAAACAAATAGCTGCAGATCTTGTATCAGATCCTCATTTGGATGTGTATGACTGTGCAGCCAAAATAATACTTTGTCAGCATTAGCAGTAATGGTGATACTGCTGGCAGTATCATCACTAATCTAATGTTATTGGGTAAACTGGATTTTTGATTGCAAGATTTTCATTCTCCCAAAGATTAGGATTTCAAGAACAGAAATAGTTATTCAGCATTTGATATTCAGCCAGACCAGTTGAATTTCCACTAAAGAAAAAATCCAGCTAACACTAAGCAGGGGTACTTTGTGAACATAGTCAGATAACTCAAAACCTTTACCACTCCCAAAGTGCAGATAATTTATGATTTGAAACCTCATTCTATTACCACAGGACCCAGGGAAGAAGGTCAGGGCATACAACATATTTCTCGTTTGAAGCAGTATAAAATAATTCTCTCTGCTAATGATGTTCTGATGTTTGTTACTCATAATTGCATTAAATCTTTGCTTGAACCTGTTGACAAAGTTCCTTCAATATATTCCTGTAATCCTGATTGGACAAAGTCACGGCTTTTGCCAGTGAATGGTCTTTGTTCACTGCTAGTAGTTAACTGTTTAATTCTCAGGATTTCACACCCTAAAGGTGTACACTCAGTGCAACTGCTAAATTTAAAGGTTAGAATTGCCAGAATTATCAGAGAAGTGTCAGCAGATTGATTTCCTTTAAATTTATCTTGGTAGGGGAGACTGGCAACTAATAAGATTATGATTGTTCCAAAAAACAATTACGTATTGAACATGCTGCCAGTTGCTATAAATCCTGGAAGTTTTCAAGAGATGGCTCCATTACTAGCACTGTTTTTGTGGAAAAATGAGAACCACAACATTGGCGTTAAGAAAATCCTGGAAACTGATAAAAGTGAGCTTTTGCTTGGAGGCAGAGTATCGTTTTGGTTCTCACTCCTGAAACTGAAAGGGACCTTGTGTGGTTTTACCCAGAGGAAGCTCAAGCCCAGCCTTGTTTATTAAATATTCGAGCTACAATGTTATCTCTTCTGAAGAATCGGGTTCCACGTTGGCGTGATTCACCACAGATGGAGCCAAAGGGCTTGCTGCTGGCCTGGCTGGGCGGAGCTCTGGTGCTGATGACATGGGTGGGGAGTGAATTTGCCTGTCTTCCAGAGTTCCACATCCGTAAGGATATAACTCGTATCGGTAGGTCCTGACTGCAGTGCAGCCTCAGCTGCCAGCAGCAGCTCTGGCAGCAGGGCTGAGTCTCCGAGGAGCCCGTGGGCACAAAGAGCAGGGGCTGAGCAAAGGGCAGAGACCAGCTTTGGGTCCTGCACCTCACTCCACTTCTCTGCTGTCAAGAAGCCCCTCTTCGTGCCTGTGGTGGTTGCAGAAATGCTTTCTAGAAAGCTGTTTTGAGGGACATCCAATAACAGTAATTAGAGAAAAACAAATTATGCTCCAAGACCACTTGAACTGCATTTCCAATCCCTGAGCATGCCTGTAACATAACTGTCCTGGAAGTTGATAAGCTGTGAAAAATCTCTGCGTTTTCCCGTCGCATCACATATGCACGGTATTGATTTGGAGCATGTCTTCCCACGGGCAAAAATTGTCTTTTACTCTAATGTGTGTAGAATGCTCAGAATACAGCAAAATTAAAAACAATAAATATCCTAACCAGCCTGTCGAAAATATCAGAAACAAATCTAAAAAAGCAGAACAATTATTCTGTAAAATTCCTGGCATCTCTGGGATGACCTTATGCTTTTGTGTGCTGGAAGGGTCTATATTACCCACTTTTGGTGGTGCCTCTCATAAATCAGCTCCAGATTAGAGAAAAATCCTGGCTTCACTGAAGTGGACGGGAATTTTTCTACACACAGAATCTTATCCCCAGATTTTCAAACATAAGGAGATGGAAATTTGGCTCTTAACTCTCCCTTGGGGTTCTTGAATTAGTGGTTCAACTTCCAAAAGCTCTGACACCCACTGATTTCAACAGGAGCTGCTAGAGCTCTGTGAAAAAAGGTTGCTAAGTTCCAACACTAAATATGGATGGTGGAATCTTAAAATTAGTCTCCCATTTTTGAAAATCTTGGCCCAAACCTTTATTAATACCACACTAGCATGTGTCCTGTATCTATTAGAACAGATAACATCATTCAGATCTACATCTGATGTATTCTGTAAACTTGGGAAATAAAAATGGTGTTTTGATCATATTTAGATGGAAAACTGTCTCTGATATAATAATTGACAGTTAGGGATAGTCCATAACTGTCTTTCACCTAACTGACCAAATAATTAGCCATTAGTTAATATATTCCCAAACAGCACACAGGACAAGTGGTATGTGTATATAGTGTTCTCAAACAGCTCTGGTAATTTGAGTATTTTCAGCAATTTCCAATTTTAGAGGAAGTAACTAATACCAGGTTATCTATAGTCTTTCTTACTGACAGTATTGTATATTTGAAACATTTTCTGCTATGCCAGTATCACAGACTAGCTGTGCAATTACAAATGTATCTGTCACTTCTGTATTTATATTATTAATACTGGTAGTTCTTAAAAGTATATTACTTAGGGCAGTCTCTGCCTCCATCAAAAAAAAAAGAGAAAAAAATTAAGAGGGTTATTAAATTCAGTATGAAGTCAGATCTCCTCTGATACCATTTCATTAGAGCTAACCAGCAAAACAGAGTTGGCTCTGATCTGAATTTGAATGGGAAACCTCTTGGTGCAATGAAAACGCTGAGGGAAGTGGTATTACTAGTTCTGTAGGTGGCTTGAGTCAATAGACTCACATTGCTTTTATATTGCTTTGGGCTGTCAAGGCTACTCCCTACTGTGTTTTTGAAAAAAACTCTATGGGACATTTTGCAGAAGAATTAGTCCAGATGTTTTAGCTGAATTTCAATTTGGCTATCCTCTGCTTATCTCTCTACAAACAGCTAGAGTTAGGGTTGCAAAATATTTTCCATTACAATCCTTGCTTTTAGCAGGCTTCTAATTTCCTGAACTGTGTAAATTTGTTTGCTCAAACTTCTTGAGTTCAGCTTCTGTTGTGCAGTGGGGTACAGCACTCTGTGCTATGATTGAGCAAGATCTCTTCAGCCACTTCTGCGTATGGGAGAAGAACTTTTTACACATTCCCCAGCATAAACTGAACTATGAATTTGAATTGTTGTGAACAGAGCTCTGGTAAAATCTTCCTCTCCACAATACGGCTGAAGTGGGAAGTTTAAAACCTGGCACAAACAAGGCAATTGTGGATAAACAATGATTAGCACCAGGTCTTTATATTTGATACATCTTTATCATTTTATATTTGCATGAGCAGCAGCCGTATGAACATCACAGGCCCTTTTGGTAATACAAGGTGCCTCTAAAGGCAGCAGTACTATTAGAATCTGGCTCTGGCCAAAGGAGCTTCTTGCAGTTTCTGCTGCCTTGAAAGTATCTACTAATAGTAATACTGCAAAGTAGTACCAGGACTCTGACTCCCACATCCCTAGGAACCAAGAGACAGGGTAGTGAGAAGGAAACCACACAAAAGCCTTTTTGCATTGCTACATCAGCTTTCTGCATTTTATTACTGTAGGCAGGATCTGCCTCCTCATCTGCTTCTCGTCAAGGCTGAACCCTGTGGTACCTTTGTATGTTTGGGCCGTTTAAGGCTACCATAATAAAAACAATAATAAATAACAAATAAGCAACTGGAGGCCAAAGCTGTAGGATGGATTCCTTCCAGATCCTAATGGAGTGAGTGATAAAGTCCCAGTGGAGCAGCAGAGCCAGACGTGTCTGCAGGACTCTGGCGTGGGCACACTGAAGCACGTCACAGCACTCAGCAGCAGCGCCTCAAAGCAGCACCAGGCCACTGCTCAGAGCCTGCTGCCCACCCCATCGTGTGCCCTCACTTCCTAACCTTAGCTTTGGCCTGCACATTTAAAGAGTCTGTATCTCTTTCTGCTTTCTTTCATAAGACTTGAACTTCTTTCCTTTTCTGCCTTTTTCCTGGCTTGTGGGAAACTCCCAGTGTTGCTGAGGGCATTCCTTTCTATATGCCTCTGTGGCTCCTACATATTTATGACATTTAATTGTGGTATGATGCAGAGAGGAAGCATTTACAGGGCACTAAATTTCCCTGCTGTTGAGTAGTGAATTGCATTTCAGAGTAGTGTGGCACTGTTTGAAGACGACTGCGACAACAGTCTTTGCATGGAGACACTGGATTTGTTTTCCTTTGGAAATGGAGATCACTTCAGCTCAAAGGCTGTTTTCACCAGCATTGTAGCAGAAAGCACCCGAGCACGGTCCAGTCCTTGCCCTAATTCTATGTTAGTCTGTCAAGCTGTGCTAGCCAGAGCTACAAGTGGCCCAAATGAAGAGGGACCTGAAAGGTTACTTGACAGATATTTCCCTTGCTGCTCGGCAGTGGTCCACAGTGTATAGTCTCTAAATTTGGAAGATACTTGACAAGTTGAAAAACTGAAAACCAGAGGCTGCACCTTTAATGCCAGTATAGAAATGTGTCTGGTTATCCCCTTCTGTGAAGCTAATTCACAGAGAGCTGAAAGTATCTGGCAAAGAAACACATTTTGCCTTGGGCATCATTTGGGAAGGGAAAAAAAGTAATATTTCCAGTTTTTAAATCAATCTTTGGCAGCCATGGAGCACTGCCTTACAGGATTACGATGATTATAGACTACAGCATGCGCTGCCAATGAAGACTTTTGAATACCTGCTCTGTGCCTGGTTGATACGTGACTGATGAGGATGAGCACTGTGCTGAGCTCAGGAAGAAGTGATGCCACATTTGCCTCCCAGCTTTTTCAGCTATAAAAGGCAGATATGTTCATAATCAGTATTAACACAGTGATGTGCTATCCATTACATAACATTGTCTTTTAGATCCTGTTACCAAATTTCTCCTTGGTTATAGCAAGAGTGAATAAAATAGATGGCGATTTTTAATATATCCAAATAAAGATAGACATGGCCTATGGGTTTTCAATTTCTTCCTACACTAGCAAGGCTGATTTTTATTTCAGCTTTTTCCATTCTATAAGTATGTTACTACTGGCTTTCTGCTGATAAGTGTATTAATATATTTGAAGAGAATTCTGTTAGGATCCAATTGCTTATGAACAGTTTCACACACAGTTTTAAATTTATTAGTTAGTACTGTACATAGATTATTTTATTTTATGATTCCCGAGAAGCCAAAAGGCAGGACCTTTGCACTCAACCATTAGCTTTCGAAAGGATCCTAATCTTGACACAACCCAAAATGTTCTGGCTGTACACTGCCTGTAAAGGAATCTGGGAGGCTGGACAGGCATTCTCACAGGGTTTTGAACTGATTCCCTGTTGAAAAGAAACTGGGCACCCAGGCCCCATCAGTGTCCTGGCCAGTGTGCTATTAACGTGCCTTCAAGAAACAGTACACATCCATGCAGGGCCCATTTTTCCACTGCTCACATCAGCATCTCCCAGAGAATTTCAAGAAGAACTTGTGCAAGGGAAGAAGCAAGAGAGTAAGATGCATCTGACATGTAAAACCAGAAAAAGTTATGAAACATAGTTAGGGCCTCTGAAAGGCTTCCTCAACAAGAAATGCAAAAGTAGTTCGATGCGATAGCGTAATCCTAACTGTTGATTGGCCGTAAGCCACAGCTCCGTGCTGTTGCAATGTGCATTTTCTGCTGTTGAGACATGCCATGATAGGAAACTCTGACATAGCCACCAAGTAACAGCAGCAGACCCATATCAGGGTCCTTCCTATTTTAGAATGTGGGGTAAAAATGGATGGGAAAAGAGCTGGGAAACAGAATTGCTATAAAATGCAGAACAGGGTCTCAGGGTGAGGAGGACCATGCTTTTCCTTGCTGAAAAGAATAATAATGTAACATGAGTAAGATTTTCTTCAGAGACACATAGTGTCCACAAGGCACTCACAGGCAAAGCACACATTCGTGTGCCACATGCCCAATTCATCATTATTTCAAAGCCATTTCACCATTGTTTCCCATTGAAATAGGCTTAGAAGAGAATTATGCATGGCATATTCATTCTTAAAATGACCTGGGGAAAGAAGAGCATTGACACATTAAAGTGAAAATATAAGGGGTGCTATGAACTCTAGGTGAGGATGAATTCTTCTTGTAATTCCTAAGCCCAGCACTGTAGAAACAGTCAAATCAAATTTTTAGTCAAATATTATTTTTATTTTTTTTTTCTGGAAGGATGATTGCTAAAGTTAGTATACCACTGAGATGGGTAACATTTCACCTTTTGAGCAGCCCATTCTGCTTGCATGAATTCACACTCAGAAATTATGTCCTACTATTTGTGGGCTGCAGTACCATGTGTTGATGGTTGCACCCAGTCTTTGACAAAAATGTAAGAAGGTTTCAAAAAATACCATTAGTTTCTAGCTTGGCACACTTTTCTTAGATTTCATAAAGGAGTTCAATCAAATACCATTAGGCCATATCAGAAAAGATGTAAGAGCTGAAATTTGCAGCCTAGACATAGCCTGACTTCCATTTTGTGGTCACCCCAAATCTGGGTCCAAAAGCTTTGCAGCTAAAATGGAGATAAGTGTCAGTAAAGTTGCTGTAAAGATGCAGAAGTAAATAATCTCATCTCTAGAAAAAAGTACTGCAGCATATTTAGGAACAATTCCTCTGAATGCTTTCTACATATTTGGTGAACATGGGACTACCAGACTCTTACTCAGGGCTGGTTTTGGAGCAGTTGATTTAGTTAAGCATGATGACACTTATTTGTGCAAGGCAGATCTCTTTTAGGGCATATAATGTTTTCCAAAGCTGTTGAACTCCTGTAATTTCTCAATTAAATAAGAGACATGTTGGACCTAACTTTATTTTCTACCATTATATAGATGTATCTCAATACAGAGTTTAATTAACGCTGAAATTAGTCACCAAGTGCTTTGTGTTTTCTTGAACCTTGTCTGGAGTTTAAAAACTCAATGGGGAAATTAAGGCCACTCAAGCCATCTTCTTCCCTATATTGGAGAAATAAATACTATTTATTATACAATAAATACTATATTGTATAATAAATACAATTTATTACAATAAATAATAAACTGGAGATTGAAGTTGAGTCACAATTTACTAAAGAGGCTCACAAGAAACACAGCAATAGTAATTAATGATTGTACAAAAAGGAAATGTTTTAACCAACAAAGGCAAGGTATCGCCTGGTCCCCCCCAAGGACAAAAACCCAAATGGTGGCTGTCCCCAGGCTGTCTGCCACATGGAGCCCGGGAGAACAAAGGCAGCACACCAGAGAGGTTCTTGCAGCTCAGCCTCCCGCTCCTCCCAGCCTGGCAACAACGGAAAAATAGGGCCAAAGCAAAACCTGGGGAGCTAGCTCGGCCCAGGAACTCTTCTGCCAAGCTGCTGCGGCAAGCGGCAGTGCGTTCTTTCTCTTTCTCTTTCTCTTTCTCTTTCTCTTTCTCTTTCTCTTTCTCTTTCTCTTTCTCTTTCTCTTTCTCTTTCTCTTTCTCTTTCTCTTTCTCTTTCTCTTTCTCTTTCTCTTTCTCTTTCTCTTTCTCTTTCTCTTTCTCTTTCTCTTTCTTTCTCTTTCTCTTTCTCTTTCTCTCTCTCTTTCTCTCTCTCTTTCTCTTTCTCTTTCTCTCTCTCTTTCTCTTTCTCTTTCTCTTTCTCTCTCTGGGCCCCAGCAGGCTGTGGCACAGCTCAGCTGGGCTGGCGTTGTCCTGGTTCTCCATTTCCCGTGGCAGCCTCCCCCAAGGAGCTGTTTTTTCAAGGCTTGGCCGCCATGGGGCTGGGAAGGATGATGAACCTGGGACCAGCAGTGATGCCTGGACAGCCCAAACCTCTCCCCAGCACCAGGCCAGAGACGGCTGGCCACCCTTCCTCCTCCTCTTGCTGCCTTAAAAAGACTTAAGATGATATAGGGGAGTGTGGAATACACAGTTGGTCTCCCTCATGTCATGCTAAGCTCTGCCTCCTATCCCTGTGACTAGGAAAACATGCATGTATTACCTTCTGAACATCAGATGGGAAGTATTCTACTTTGTTTCTCAGCCATACTCTGTACTCAGTTTTTATTGTCTGTGATAAAAGCTCAACCTCATTATTATCCCAGGATTTGGGTGACAGTAGAGAATGCATCACAGCAAAGCTAAAGCCTAGCTGAGAGCAATTTTACTATTATAGGCACAATTACTGTCCATTACAAATTCCAGGAATGAGCACAAACATAACTTTAATAGGTGACTATGTTGCAGCAGCATGCAGAGAAAAATGGCATCCCTCCCTCAGCACAGAAGAACAAAGAAATAAATAAAAGACTTTTAGTTGCATGCTCTGTATTAAACTCAGGCAGTCCTGAAGGCATTTGGCTCTTCAGTGAAAAGCAGCCTGGCTCCTCTGTCTGTTGCTGTTTCACTTGATTTAGTAGAGTATTTCAGGCTCCTGTCCTGCCTAGTTAGGCACCTGTACAGAACACAGATAGCTCCAGTCAGTCTGCCCAGGATCTCTGGTTCCTGCTCTCCACAGAAGTGCTGGTGTACCAGTGCAGTGTCTGACTCTGCATCCACTCCTCTTTTCCCAGAGAAAGGATGGGTGTTTGTGTGAGCACTTGGACACTCCTAGGCCCAGAGTATAACTGGAGCTGAAAGGGATTTTTTTTTTCTGTTTAAATAGCAGCAACTGAAGCTTAACTGAAGTTGTTTGCATTTACTTTCTTTTCACAGTTAAATTATTACTGCTTTAAAGAAAGCTTTTTTTTCAGTAAAATGAAACTTGGACCAAGGGGCCATTTCAGGAAAGCACTTCCTTATCCCAATAGCTCTAAAGTAAATTCCTGATTTTAAACAACTGCCCAAATGCTGTTGACTCTCCATCTCCTAAGAGTTGTTTAGGCAAGTGAATGAAGCAGGTCAGAAACAAATATGAAGCTAAAAAAAAAAATCAATCAATTTACATTGCCTATAATGAGAGAACAGCACAAATGCTGAGGGGGAGATAACTGCTGAAACTCAAACAGATCTTCTTTCTCCCCCAGCAAAACTATTAATTTAAATAACCTCAAAGTTACATTTCAGATAAAAATCACACACACAATACTGTTCCTGTTCTTTTATGAATATCTCTGTATATCACACTCGTGTGCATGAAGAGAAGGCTCTTGAAGAGTGGAGACTTCAGTGAAGGCTCTTGAAGTCTCTAATACCTTACTTGGCGTGGGTTCTCATTTTCTTGCAACTTCAGTAATTCATCCAGCTATTGCAAGAAAGGGGAAGCTGTGTATACAGGTTCTAGACAATATTAATTCTATGCCCGCGTTTTGTAACATTTAAATTAATTTCTATTCTTGTAGTAACAATATTAACATAATTTGTTGCAGAGATTTAATCATATATGACACTTTACCTACCCAGACATTTGTATTTGAATAACTGTATAAGGTTTCTCATTTGAGCAGGATCTCCAAATACAACTGACTGTTTTTCTCTCCCAGATGTCTGTCCTCCTGTCCTTGAGTTCCCTGTTGTTTGGCAGTGTGTTGAGTTTAGAGCATTATGACCATATGAAATACAAAATCTTTTCTGAAGGAATAATGGAGAAATTGTCTTCTGTGCCTTAGTTTCCAGCACAGGATCAGCAGCTCAAGTATTTTTTGTACTCAGGTGTTGTGGCTGTGAGTGAGCCTGGGGCTGAGGGGATGAGCTCAGGCGAGTGGTGCTGGGGCCTGGCATGGGCACGGTGTGGGCACGAGCGCTTCGTGCTTCAGACAGTTGTGCCCTGTCCAGCTGTCACCACAGACCTCTGGCCTTGGAAGTCAAGTCTGTGGCCACTAAATACAATTCAGGAGCAGAACAAGAGCAGGGAGCTGATGGTTGAAACTCCTTATCACTGTCGCTGACTTAAGCATGGTTCTGGCCAAATTACCTGTTATTCCATTTGTAAAAAAAAAGGAGTAACCACAGCCCAACAAGTCCTAGTGAGCTCAGCTGAGTTATGGTGATGTGCTGACATTAAAGAACATGGTCTATAATGCAGTGAAGAAAACAGTGCAAGTGCCTTGGGTCATTGTGATAAACTTTCTCTGGGTAAGTGACATAAAAACGTAAGTGGTGAGTTTTGATTTGTTTTTAATTTAAAGTACATTTATTCAATGAATTTTGCACGAATGCATTGCAGGCACCTTGCCTATTGTCAGCATTTACATCTATAAATGTGAATGTCCAAGGCATAGTTCAGTGGTGTTAATTCTTATTTCACTTCATGGGAAAAAGAAACAGAACAAGGAGCTAAGTGCCTTTTTTTTTTTTTAATTCTGTGTCAATAATCCAACTATCTTAAATGTATATTTATTTTATGTTGGAAATGCAAACTATTCAGAATGCTATGAGAGCTATGAAAAACACAGGGCTTGGAAAACTGGCAGTTTTTGTGGTTTTGGGGTTTTGAGTAAAGTTTCACAACAACTGAGCCCAGAATAATGTCCGGTAAAGGCATTTCTGCTTGTTAGTCTATTTATTTATTTACTTTGGCATTGTGAAGCAAGGCAAGACACATTTGGAGGAAGGTCAGTGAAAATACTCCAGATCTGCCCAAGGGGCTGATGCTGGAAAGTGCTGAGGTCCTGCTGCAGTTGAGGAGGTGCTTGGCACCCCTCCAAGTCAGTGGTCAGTCAGGAGCGGGCTGGAACACAACCTGCCTGCTCCGGCAGTGTGGGCACTCACAGCCTTCCCAAGGAATTTGCACAGAAAGCAAAATAAATATTGGGTCCATTTCACTTTGGTTTGGTGGCCACTGGATTCTGTGTGTCTCTTTTCTGCTGGTGGCCCTGATCTCATCTGCATCACTGGAGACCTACCCTTTGCTTGATGCTGTGTGTTTTCCAGCAGCCTTCCCATCGAGGCACCCAGCCTGCCCCTGTGGCCAAGCATGAACTATTTAACTGGCAGAGACTTTGAAGACAGTGGATGCAGTCTGTGGTTCCTGTCCCTGCTCCCCAGAATGTGCTAACATGCCACACAGTATTTTGCTCGTCGGTGTATGTCCCTGGGATATTAGGAAGATTCGAGTTCAGGAGAGGAGATCTCCCAGGGGGAATGTGTTTGCTCAGTGGTTTGTTCAAACCTTTCTGGGGATTTCCAGCGGGAAAGGCTGCCCCTGCTCAGCTGTCACTGGGTGTACTGCCCGAGGGGGTATGGATGATGGCTACAAAAGGACTTAGGTGTTTCCCAGGGAACACAGGCAGTCCTGGGGCTCACAGTTAGTTGTCTCGCTAGCTGTCACCCTGTCTTGCTTACAGCGGTGCCGAAGCCCCAGTGCCGCAGGGAGCCGAGCTGTCCTGCCAGCAGAGCCTGTGCTCGGCCCTGGGGCCACCAGCCTTGTGTGCAAGGTCCAAATCGGGGGTGCTTTCCTCTGCAGCCTTTTGTTTGTGTCCTTGAGTGTGACAGATGGGGCAAATACTCACCACCAGGAGGCCTCTGGAGAGGAATAAACAGTTCAGAGAAGCAAAGTCTGCCTCCCCATCCTGCAGCAGTGCCCCAGCCCCTGCCCCTCTGGCAGGGTCCCCACAGGCCTCCCTGCAGCCATAGACCCAGAGAACATCACACCCCAAGGAAGATTTGGCGTTCTGTTGTGACAGCAACCAGCCTTGCCAGCAGACCTTGTGGCACACCAGGGCACCAAGGGGACACGCCGTCAGAGGGGCCCGGCCACGCCGAGCTTCCAAGCACCAGCTCTGGAAGATCCCAGAGGAGAATCTGCGGCGATTTCCTGAGAGCACTGCCACCTTGTGTCTGTCCATCCTGTGCTGTGGCAGTGGCACGTCCTGCCGGAGACCAGCACATGTGCTACCTGTGAGAAAGAAACCAAGAGATCACTCCATGGCCTGCGGTAGCTGCGGGACACTGCTGTGTCCCCTCCAGTGGCGTCTCTGTCAGGACAGCTCCAGCAGTAAAGCCTGCCTGTGCAGCCCTGTCCACAGCAACATCAGCAGTCCTATCCAATAGCTGACAGCTCTGTGCAGCATGGGAAGAGAGGCTAGAGTGTTTGATTCTCTTCTTTAACCTGAAAGGTCAGTTCTCGTTATCCCCATCCTTTCCTGGGTGCCCAAACAGATTGTTCAGAGCTGCATGTTTCCATCAGGCACATTCTGCACTACATTAGTTTAATAGCACTGTCACTATGAATTGCAAACTTTCTCAGCTCCCCCCTGTGCTGGTGAAACATGGCAGCATAAGGAACATCTGTTCTCTTACCCTTTGCTGGAAATGGGAAATATCACTCTGCATTTTTGTTATTAGCCTTATTTGGATGCCAGTGGTTTTGTTTCTAAACACTTCAAGGCAGCTGAAAAACCTTAATTGAGTACTGCAGAAAAAAAATGGTTTCATGCAAATGTGGCTGCCAGCATAATTATTAGGACAATACTGAACTTCTATTCCTGAGATGGGTTCCAGTTTCTTGGTTTTTATATTGCTCCCTTGCTGCTGAATTTCATTATAAACATCTTCACAAAAACTGATCTATAGTTAGGCAGTAAACAAGTTAAGTCCTTAACTTTTGACATTAAAAGACAAAGAAACCTAATTATTACAAATGTGAAATTGAGCCTTTATTTATACACAAAATAATTACCCAGTTTTCACTAGGAACAACTACCACAGGTAAAACTCTGTCCTATGACTTAAAACGGGTTCCAAGGTTTTTAGTGCAATTTCATTAAAGACAACAGATTTTTGTAGCTCCTATGGAAGATGACAGCATGTATAAATAGAATCAATTTAATAATTCCCAGATTTAATTATGATGGATTCATTGTTATTTCATGATCAACCGCAGCACACAATGGCAATTAAGCAGATGCATATATACAACTCTCTAGTCCACCCATTATATAGAACCACTTAATTATTAAGCCTGAGGGCAAGTCAGAGAACAAGATTGTAGTAAGAATATAAAAAGTGGCAGAATCTGCTCTAATAACTTTGCTGGTATCTTTCTGTGCTGCAAAATACACACATCCTTCATGATATGCACGCCTTTAATGGGCCTTCATAAAAATATTGCATTTTTATCATATCTCCTTTACTGGCTTACTAGAGTATTGCAGGAAACTGCTAGCCAGGTGTGGCCTGCTCTATTTTTGGTAGGTTTACCTAGGTTTGGAGAGGTCTTTGGTGAAACCTGAACATCAGGCTTCTGGTGTAAACAATGGGGAGGCTTTTTACCCCAATGATTTAATTAGGTTTTACTTTCTTTTAGTCCCATAGCAGAATTCAAGGCTGTTTTGGGTCACCCATGAAGTATGTTTGGCATAATTCCTAGGAAAGATGTGCTCATTTTCACAGAGCAATTGTATGTAGTGTCACATTGGTGACAGTTTCTCTTTAAGAAAGGCAGACTGTGAAGCCAGTAATCCTGGCCAGGTCAGGATTGTGTTGTATCAGCAGAACTTTTGTGGGGAAGCTTGCACAGCACGTGCCTGCCCTGTCTGGCTCAGTCCATCGTCTTCACAAATAATAACATTTACTCCAAATTTAAAGAGGCGCAAAGTTCAGCAAAGCCAGATTTAGTCTGGAGGTATCTTTACTGAAGTTAGTGAAGCTTGTAAACTTGGCCTGATATTTGGTGCTGGAGGAGTGAATATAAGAACAATTCTTCAAGTGTTTGTATTCTTTTTTACAATTACAGAACAAGGCAATTTGCAGCAAAGTGTTGTATGCAACTGCTCTCAAAGCAGAAGTCACAGAAGATCCTAGACATGGGGTTTGGTTTAATTAAACTAGAAGTTTCCACTGGGTTTGTGCTCATTTCTGTCTCCCCCAAAACCTCCTCTCTGAGAATAGAAGAGACTCCCCGGATACTCAAATTAGTCTGGTCATTTGAAGTTGGAAATCTGTACTGATGGTACCCCATAATAGTTGGGGTATGTACTTATTTGCTTCATAAAACTCAAATTTCCTAAAGCTTTATCCACTGGTATTGTTGCACATAGTGCAATAGTCTAGTGTAATTATCAGCTAATCAATTAAACTCATGCCTGGACCCCAATGCAGACTTGCCTATGCTTCTACCAATTAAAAAAAAAGGCAAAATTGCATGTGAATTTTTGTATGAGCTAATATTAGCCAATTGCATATGCTACAGACAAACACTGAGAATGAAGAACAAGCACCATCACAAGGGAAGATTGTTGTGGCAGAATTTGTTCAGTGCTTTGCTTGGCCTATTTTATTCTATTTTAACAACTCTGCACTAGTAAGTTTGCAGTGGTTTGTAGTTTGAGTGCAGTGTGTGGTATGCTATATTTGTCATTTGCTATTAGTAAACAGTTGTGAATGCACTATTTGCGGAGGTTAAATAGACCTTCCATGCAGTTCAGCATGATATCATCATCATTTCCCATCATCACCTTTGGAGCTCTGATGCTGAGAACACAGAACCAAGTCCTCTTGGAGCTAGAGTTTGTGGCCATTTGTTTAATTAATTAGAGAGGGAAAATTCAATGCAAGCAGGGCACTCCAGTGTCCTGAGATGCCAAATTGTTGAATAATCCCATTTTTTAAATCTTTCCAAGGAGGTTTCTGTCTTGGGGAATGTATCTGAGACCCTTCCTCTCCTCTGACCAAGCCAGTTCCTCAGAGTTTGCCTGGGCTGTGACTTGTGCTTGCAGGCCAGTGTCACCACTTGCTGTACAGGACACCTGGGGTCTCTGTGATAGGAGTCTCACAGATTTATGCTGGTGCCACTTGCTCCCTTCTCCTTTGCAGCCCAGGGCAGGGGTGCCATGCTGGATGCCCCTGCAAGGGCAGCTGGCACAGCCAGCAGAATTTGCTCCATTGCAGAGGTGGGAGAGAACCGGAAACAAGTGGTGACTAACAGTCCACATTCTTTGCTTTTGAGGCAGCAGAGCCACACACAGCCCCTCACTCAGGGCAAGCTGCTCAGGCACAGGCTAGTCCTTGGTAGAATCCATTGCATCTGGTGCTGCTCATTTCCTTTCAGTTTTTATCTAGTCTTTCTGTGTTTCCTGTTAGCACCTAGTGCCACTTGGAACAGCACAGGGCCTGCTGCTCGCTGTGTGTTTGCAGAGACCAGCAGGAGCAGTGGTTACAGCACTGTGATCCAGCTAGCAAGTGTTCTGGTGTGTCCTGCCTGGACTTTTCCATGTTCCTGCTCTTGCAGTAGGTTAAGAGCAAAGGATGAGGAGCTGGGGCATGGAGGGACCTCAGTGAAATCTGTTAAATGAATCCTGTGTTTCTGCTGGAAAAGACTAAGGGAAGCAAACAACAAAGAACAGAAAGCTGTGTGTAAAATCTAGATGCTCTTGTGTCTCCCTTTCTGAGTATCTTTTATTTGTACTGATATAACCCTCCACTTGAATATTTCCCACATTTCTTAGGTCTGTGAACTTCTGTTTTTATAGGGTGAGCTGGTTTGCCAGGCAGGTTTTCCTCAAACTCTCCTGGTGCCAGTAATTAAGGGATTATTGTAATTACCTCAGTGGTGCAGATATTGAGTATTAGCGCTTAGGCTGAATGTGCCCACTTTGATTTCTCTGCAGTGACGCTAGGTAGGCTGTGCCTGAGCTCTGCTCTAAATGAGCACAGTGCCATTAATGACAGCGCTTTTACAATGGGCACTTTTGTGCTTAAGAAGCTTTTTATACCTTAATCCAACCTGATGCAAGCTATGGATGCAAATGCATTACAGGTACAATTTACTTCATGGTATTAACAAAACTTAAAAACTGATTTGGACTGCGCTGTGAAGTGTTTCATGAGCTGTGTGTCAGATCCTTGGAGCTGGCTGAACTCCTCTGGCTGCAAGTCAGTGTCTAATGCTTTCATTTCCCTGTCCTGTGCCTGGCACTAGCCTTAATGCTTTGCTCCTTCCAGGCAAGAGAGTTCTTCTCATTTACACTGGCCTTCAGGGATCATAAGGAATTGAAAAATTGTGCAGACTCTTTGTGGATCCCCTCTTCCATGTAGCTGCAGCAGGGATGGTGTGGCACGCTGCTGACAGCCACTGTGCCATGGTCCAGGTGCAAGGGAAGCCCCAGCCAAGGCACACACATCTGCCACCCCAAGTGGATAGAGCACACCAGCAAAAGTGCTCCTGCAAGTGCTGAGCAGAGGCCTCCCTTGGGCCAAGCGAGGGAGCAGAACAGCTCTGCTGGAACTTCTGCTCTTGTGGTTCAGCACACCCAGCACGCCTGCCTTGCCAGGCCTCTTCTCAGTGACTGCTGTGCCTCACCACATCTGGCTCTTTCATGTTTGGCCTGAAATGGCCTCTCTCCTAATGGCAACTTTTCCAGTGCACACAGGCTCCTGAGTTGATGATAACATTATGTTTCCCTGTAAGCTGTGCATGTGAAGCTATGTCTTGTTCCTTGTCTCATTTCATCTGCAATTAAACTGCTGGTGAAACCATTCAGATCCTGAATACCCTTGCACCGTGGTCCATACAAAGTTATAACACTGATGAGAATGAAGTCTGATCCTCAAGATCCCTGGCAGATCATTATTTTTTATTCCATGCTTTGCCCTGCTCCCTTTATAAACCAGCTGAAAAAGCATTTGTGCTGTAGGACAAACTGTCCCTCATCTGCACCATGAGAGACCCCATGCTCTGAGTGCCTGAGTGCCTGCGTGCCTGCTCCTCACTTTATATGGACCAGCCTGAAGTGGTGACAATACCCACAGAGAAATAATCTCTACCATTTCTACAGCCTTTAATTTTTGTTTGTCCTGCTGCCATAGAGGTTGTATATTATGTATGCCATCCTCACTTGCTTCCTGTTCCTGGCCAGCTGTGGATTGATGATAGCATCTTCAAGTTGTTGGACTTCCTCTTCTTGTCTTTAATCTTTTGGTTTCAAAATGGCCCCCCACATTTACAGTTACCAACCACAGCAGGCAGATAGCAGCAGCTGGTAGCCAACTAGACAACACTGAATACATTTTAAAAACAAAAAGTGATCTGTTCTTTAGGTTATGTAAGAGGATCAAGTGCTAAGATTTAGTGAAACAGAGTAATTTCTGAAATGTTTGGCAGTTAATATATTAAATGTGCTAATTCTTGACATTTCAGATTCCTGTTGGTCCAATTTGACTCACGTGTACTTGTAGAAACAGTGATAGCCAGTAACACACTTATGCTATATAGTATATAAATTCAAAATGTAGCAACTGAAAGAGAATTTCATACTCCATGAACTTACTTGGCTTGTAACAGACTCTGTCCTATCACACCATGCATTCCTCCCCCTGTTACTGAAGACTGCTGCTCAGGAAAGCAACACATTTTCAGTAGTTTACACCTGTGCTCACAGCCAGGCTAAAGCAAACCTAATGTAACCAACCAGTTCTTCAGAAGCAAAGCCACAGGTTATTTTGCTTCCTCTTCCTTTCCTTCTTCATTAAAACCTAGTTTCAGAGGGCACAGAGCCTGACTGAGCTGAAGAGCAGATGTTTTGAAAAAAGTCCTGGCTGTAAGCTGCTTTTTGTCTTTTTCTGGTTGGTTTTGTTTAAAGGTTGAGGGGGAAATGTACCTTATTTTACATTATTCCAAGATGTATGAAAACTAAAAACAAGTCAGGAAATGCAGATTTTCTTCAGTCAAATGCTATAGATGTCCCAGTTGGGCATGCAGCCAATGTACAACTTGCACAACTGCAGCATCTACACGTGTCAGGATTAGGAAGATGAGACAAATTCATTAATTTGCTGCTAGTACATACTAGTCATTTCTAACTGCTTTAAAACTTATTTTTATACTACAATCATGCAGTTCTGTACTGTTAACATCAGAGTCTAAACCTGGGCTGGTAGTAGCAAGTCTGGCTTCTGAGGTTTCTTCAACCATGACTTATGGGTGTACCTGCAAGTTCTTGCTTTCCAGTCACAATTCCAGATATCTACATTTCAATATAAAACTTAAGTGGTTTATTGAAAAAGTTTTATCTCAGGCCATTATTATCTAGTCAGTGTTCCATTATGAGGGAACTTGTGTTTATACTCAGGAATCATGGCCACAGCCAGGAGATCTATATTCAGTTCATGATGTTTTACCTTAGGCCTCAACCCTGCAGTGTTACAGGTCCTTGGGCTAAAGCCAGTTGGGCATGATCAGTATCATGGACTAGTAGAGGAAGGTAGAAGGTTTATGTCCTCTAATCTGTTATCTCCTCTTATCTCTTGCTTCATTTATAAAATGGAGACTGTGTCACAAATATTCCTTTAAGAGCTTGTTTTTAGGGTTCTGTGAGTAGCTTTGGTCCCAACCATCTTCTGTTGGGAAGAAACCTGCCTACATTCTGGGCTTGATCCAAAGTCAAGGACAAATCAGGCCAAACTCTCTCTCAGGCTCTGGGGAGAGGCTGGGAAAGGCTATGCTGTGCAAGTCTGAGAGGCCAAAATACCCTGAGATTGCTCCAGAACTAATTGACTCTCTAGCTGGACCTCCTGCCCCAGTGTCATAGCCAGGATCCCAGGCTGATATGAGTTTGATCCTGCACACATTTCAGCTCTTTTGTAGAGTAGCCCACCCAGCAGGGAAGACTGTCAGCAAGGCCAGTCTGTGTGGAGAGTCCACACCACTCACCTGAAGCAAGGTTGCCACTGCAGTGCCAAGGTTGCCACACTGCCACTGCAGTGTGATGGCACCAGGCAGCTCAGTGGCCTTTGCCACTGTGGCTTCTATGCTTAGGCCTCTTGCAGAGGCAGATGTGCAGACCTGGAGAATTCTGTGCATGAGGACAATAACTCTGGAGGCAAGAGGGCAGTGCCTGAGCTGCTGGCCCCGCAGTGCCTGTGAGAAAAATCAGTGTGGTATTGGTAGCACAGGTATCACAACCACTGTCTCATCTGTCTAGCCTTTAGTAGTAAACTCTGCATGTTATGCAGTCATTTCATCTCCTGGCTTTTCAGAATCCCCTGATTGTCCAGGAAACACCTCAGCTGCCTGCCAGGGGTGGCCAGCAGCTGCCTTTGAGTGCAGCTGGGTTATGTTTTTCAAAGGGTTACTCCCACCCCATACCCCCAGTCTCAGGACAGGGAGATGCCAACCACAGGAGAAGGGTGGACAAAGAGCTCAGACTTGTCTCATTGGGCTGATGAATGCACTCCCTCTGCCCCCACCTGATCCCTGTGACTTGCTGATGCAGAAATCAAATAATGATTGGCAACAACCCATGTTGGCCTGAAAGCCACAGATTAGCTTCTGAGAAAACCTGATGTAATTTTTCATTCTCATTCCCAAGTCTAGAGGGAAGACACCCCCTAACACACCTCCTCCCTCCCCTTGGTTAAAGGATTTCAGTTTCCACTTAGTAGGTGATGGTGGTGGTGGATGTGATACATGTGCTTGAATGGATATGTTTAACATGAGCCAGGGAGGAGCTGTTCCCTCCAGGATGCTTCATCCTTATTTTCCCACTGAGACTCTGCATATGCACAGCACTGACTTTTCAGAGAAGCTGAACCAATGGGAGCTGTAAAATTGCAGCTTGTGTTTCAGCCCATATGTTCTTTGATTTTGTGGTAGAAAGAAAGTAAGAATATCCCTTCTATGATGTAAGCAATATGTTCTCAAGTGCTGGTTATGTTTTATGTTATGTTATGTTATATGTTATGTTATGTT
The DNA here is from genome assembly GCA_013400175.1 of Phainopepla nitens. Lineage (NCBI taxonomy): Eukaryota > Metazoa > Chordata > Aves > Passeriformes > Bombycillidae > Phainopepla > Phainopepla nitens. The sequence goes on from VXBQ01012287.1 coordinate 29,661, forward strand.
ATATATTCTCAAAAGCTGAATACTGATTTTTGCCAAACTGGTTTAAGTCCAGCCTTTCTCTGCTGGCTTTGGGGAATGCAGTTTGGGTTTGTCCCATTGATTTATTTTCAAAGCAATCATGTCATCACACTTCCAAAGTAATTACATTTAATTTCATCAATATGACCAAAGTACAGAAGCAATGTAGAGATACTAAAAAATGGGAGAAGTCTACCTTCAAAGTGCAGCAAGACCTGCCCTTATCAGCCCAGGACATATAAATTAGTTTCTTTTCCAACTCATTTAACCTCGGCCAGTGACTTTTTGCCTCAGTCTGCTTCACTTCCAAAAATGGATCCAGTTCCTCTCTTGATGCATGACTAAGGCTCTCTTCTATTGCTGACTCTGTCAACTGGGGGCTATCCCAGTCCCTTCTCATTGTGTAATTCTGCCTCAGTTTAAATATATTATTCCACTTTTGCTTTCAAATGAGTTATCTTAGAAACAGCACTGGCACCACGATATCCCTTTAGCTTTCTGTGTGCCTTTCCTAGCCAAGCTCTAACCTCTAATTTAAATCTCCCTTTAACTCTCCACTGTCCCAGGTACAGCTGCAGCTACACTGGCAAGAGGGAAGGAGAGAGCCAGTTGCCCTTTAACATGAATAGCTCAGAGCTCAGTTTAGTGGTGCCAGCACCAAGAGAAGCTGCAGAGATGCCTACAGCTCAGCCTCAGGGGAGGCTCACGTTCTGGATATGAGGCACCCCTGAGCTCCTGCAGCTGATACACCTGCTGTGCTTGACATTTGGAACCAAAATCTACCACTGCTGTTCTGTTTGTCCTTTGGTGGCAGCTGGAACTCGAAGAGTCTGAAGTACATTTGATGGAACAGCTGGAGGATGAGCAAAAGTGTCTGTGGCCAAAGGGGCTTCTGAGACAGGCTGCTGGCATTGGCCTTGTAATGACAGCTAGTCTGGTCCAGGGGTGTCTGCGTTTCAGTACAAAGCTCTTACCATTAAACCAGGCAGACTGTTGAAAATTAAAGCCATGGGCTGTGTAAAGTGGTGTTACTTCCATAAGGAGATAACCTGTATTGTGCCGAGTCTCAGGTCTGCTGAGAGGGACACAGTGAAATGTACAGTCCCTGCATGTGCAAGAGGGGCAGAGCAATTCATTCCTTCTGCTGTTTATTCCTGCATAGGAAGTGTCAGAAGACACTATGATTAGTGCTAATCTGTTTTAAATGGAGCCCAGTGGACCTTAGGGGATCAGTGCACATATTCCAGCACAGTGGGCTGCACGAATTAGACAGCATTATGTAGCATGCAATTATGCAGATGTGTAGTGTTTCCATAATGTATTTCTGTTTTAGAAAAAAACTGTATAAATCTCTAGGTTTCCTGCAAAAATGTCCATCTTTGCTATCACTGCCAGCTTACCAGGCTGTTTTGTCATCTGCTCAAAGCTTGTTAGGGCTTTGGAGTGCTGTGCAGAAAAATCTCTCTGTGAGATGTATGTTGTGAATTACAATCCTGACAACCATCAGAGGGTGCCTGCTGAGGTGTAGCATGAATGCTTATTTGGGAACAGATGTCATGGCTATTAGGCAGGGCATAACCTTGTTATGTTAGATGTTGGGGGGAAAAGTCCTGCCCCTAAGAACTCAGTCTCTATATAGCAAGTATTAAAAATATTTAATATTTTTAACACAGTTAAAAGAAAAGGTAGAATAAAAGTGTGGGTGGAGGAAATGCTGTAATAACTTCTCTTCCCTGATCTGAAGAAAAAATTTCCAAACAAAGGCTAATTTTTACATTTACTTAAATAGTGTTTAAGTATCCTTTTTTATCCCAGCATTTTTACACTGAAAACCTTAGCTATAAAAGAATTTTATTTTGCTTATACACTGATAAAATTATGTAAAGTAAGAATTTTTAAACCATTTTCCTGCTCTGTAGAGTCATGGGAATGTAGCAATGCCATATTTAAAAATCTTCTTTCCTCTTCTTGGCAAAATTTTTAATTCCAGTGGTGAATGACAACATCTCCTTCTGCTTTGTTCGTGTCATGCGTGCACGTGCCTGCTGTTAGTTGCAGGACAATGACTTCGCACCAGACTCAAATGGACAACAACAGGCAAAGCCAAAATAAGGCTGTTTATGTTGATAATAGCTTTTCTCTGCGCTTTCTATGCTCCTTCTAGGGCAGAAGTTAATTCCAGTTTTGGACCAGTTCGCAGCTGCTCATCTGCTAGGATGGCTTGACATGTCATGGTTAAAATACATACAGATTCTCCCAATGCCATTGGCAGAGGTGAAAAACAGCTTACTTGGCACGAGTCTGACACTTCAGAAGTCCTGCAATAGCTCCAGTGCCAAGTCTTGGCCATGAACATCCAAGAGTTAAGCTACACATTTTTGTACATCCTCTCTATTCCTTGTATGTGAAGCAAGATGAAGCTTGCCTCACAACTTGCTTTTCTAAATTAAGATATCTCCTGGCAGGGCACCACTCAGGAGCTCACAAAAGCACTGCTTGAAATGATGCACACTTACTGTCTGGGAGAAGCCCGAGGCTGTGGGGCATTCCAACATGCTCCCTGCAGATATGTAGACATGGTCTCTGCACCTTGATATCAGCACAGAGAAATGTGAGGAACTCTGCCCATTTCTATAAGCAGTGGAATTCAGCCTTCAAAATTAGAGGCCAGGCAAGAAATTAACTCTATATGATGAATATCTGTGAAACATGTGGATGGGGAAAAAATTGCCAAGGGCCCATGAGCTTCAATTCTTCACTCTGGTTACTGATGAGGAAAGAGTAAGAATAATCATATGGCTTTCCCTGACCTACTTCCCTTCCCCAAGAAAGGAGTGGTGATCAGCCTTTCTTTGATTCACCAGATTAGTTCATCATCAGGGAGGGAGGGAAGGAAGGAAGGAAGGAAGGAAG
>VXBQ01012287.1:33048-94122 GCA_013400175.1 Phainopepla nitens
AGCAATAGCAATAGCAATAGTAATAGTAATCGTAATCGTAATAGTAATGTCACAAAGTTTTGTTAGTTAAGTTGCAAACTCGCCATGGAAATCGATGTGTTAGTCCCTGAGCTACTGCTATGAGTGCATGGAGGTGGGATTTGGACAAAACGAGTAGGGGGGAAAGGTACGGGAGAAAAAGAAGGGAAATTAAAGACAGAAAAAAGGAAGGGAGGGAGGGAGGGAGGGAGGGAGTCCTTTCAAAGCTTGTAGCCCTCCTGAGGAAGGTCCTGGGGTTTTTTACCCCACACAGAGGAACAGTGGGCTCCGCACGTCAACATTGATGACAATCCAACAGGCAGCATGGAGAGCAGAGGCTTGACTCATCACCATGAAGAGCAGCTCTTTGAACTCATGGGGGCATGTTTCTTGGAGATGTGATTCATCACTGAAAAAGTCCAGGATGAAGTATAGACATCACATTCCCAAAAGGGACAGCTGTGAGCTCTTGCACGAACTCCTCCCCTGACTGTAGCAGCACTGAAGATGACTTGCTGCTTCTGGGAATGAGCCACATGGTGCTGATCTCGGGAACTTGTCTCCTCACTGTCAGTTCTGAATTACTAAAGCTGAGCAACTACATGTAATGTTCCCTCATAATGGGGTCTTTCTCAAAAAGGGCTTGCCTACAGTTTAATGGGCCTTTTTCAGGAGCCATAAAGATTGCACAGGGATTTCTGGAAAGACCCAAGGCTTTTGTCTTTTCCACACAGCAGAAATCTGATGTATGTTTCATCCACCTAGTCCAGGAGTGTCACATACTCTGTGGTCCAACCTTGATTACACAACAGTTCTGCTACAAATAAGCCAAATATTTCAGGGGAGGTTCTGAAAATCCACTGAGATTTGAGGGGGACCACAGGTAAACCTCAAAAAGGGACACCAGCCCTAGACAAAGAACTGCAAAAGTGAAGGGTCGGAAAGAAACTGTGTGGGTGAGGAAATATGGGACAATATGTGTACCATGGAACCAAAAAAGTTCTGAGGGTTTGTAGCAACTTTCAAGTGATGGACAGTCCCAGTGGGTGACTTTGAGCTTTATGAGTTGTGGTGAAGTTTGAAGGATGGAGAAGAAAGGAGGAGCATGTATGACTAAAACTCTGTGAAAACATGGATGAATTATATAGAGGGGCATACATCCAGCATGCAGACAAAGAAGAGCATCTGAAGGGCAAATAAATAAGGGTTCAGAAAGAGTAAATCTTGAGAAAGCAAAAGGATTAGAGAAAGCACAAGGATTACTGAAGGATGCAACCCAGGGCTCTAAGTACATCAAAACATCCTTGGCTCCAAAATTTTCTAATCTGGAGATGGTGGCTGGGAAAGCACTCAGGGGAAATGTTGTATGTGCTTACCCTGTGTTCATACTTTTCCCCAGGCATTTTGCTTTTGCCCACTGTTGGAGACAGGAGCTAGATGGACCTTTGGCCTGGCCTAGTGTGGCTGCTCTTCTGCTCTTGTGTTCTCGTATTGTGAAAGAGTTGGAGTCCTTGTGGTAAGTCTTGCGTTCCTCAGCACAGGCTGCAGGACAAACCATGCTTATCATGGTGCCATTGCTGAGTCAGACACAAAGGGATCTTGCTGACATTCTGCACTGCTTTGCACACAACATGCTGAACAGATTGTGAAGAAAAGACTCTGTATTTCCCAAAAACAACCGGGCATTTCACCAAGATGACTCTTATGTAGGTACAGCAAATTGCTGTCTCCTGCAGCCAGGCTGCTCCAGCTCCAGGCTATGGAAGGGTGACAGCAGCAGCTTTCTGTCTAACAGAACATGTTTTGGTTTAGCATCCAGGGTATTGTATTGCTGGGACTGCCTGGAGAGCCTCTCTGGGGCATTCCCCTCACCTCTGTCTCACTGCAGCCCAGTAGCCTCTGTTCTTCTCTGTTGCCTATAATGTGCTTGTGAGGCTGCTTTTTTCTCTGAGAGGATGGAAGAGTTGGCAGTTCTTCTCATTCCTCTCTTTGCTTGTGGCTCAGGAGCTGGTGACAAGAGAATTTTCTGAGCCTTTCTACTGGATGTTTTGGCTGCCTTGCTCCTCCTCCACTGCTTTGGCTTGGTGCTCCCGACTCTCTTGTGGATGTAATTATCTCCACGAGTAGTGCTAACCTGTCTTGCCTATCAGGGCTGGCATTACCAGAGGGTTCTCCATTTTCCAAGAACACTGTGGCACTTTTAAAACCTAAGTATCTCCCAAGGACACGAATCTCCTGAGAGCTGCACTCACCTTTTTCCTTTTATACTTTTTGCTTTTCCTCGTTTATTCATTCCCATGGTGAGAATGGCAATTTTTTTTTTTTTACAGGGTTTTTTTTCCACAATATTTTATCACTTATCATACTTATCAGGTAGGAAGAGGGAAGGAATTTGTAGGTAGCAAGAAGGGGAATTTGCTTCCAGAGTGAATGAGAGGAGGGTCAGAGTTCCAGAGCAACATTTATACACATGTACAGTAATTTCTTGCTCACTGTATGCATTTGTATGCACGTGAACTACATATGTTAACAATACATTTTTTCTAAGGTCAGTGTTGTTCTCTGCAAAGCTCAGACCCCACTTAGGGGAGAAACAAGCCTTGCCAATAAATGGATTCAATTTAAAAGAAACTAGGTGGAAATAATGATGAGGAAATGAGAAAAATAAGCTTTTGATGAAATAATTAATGACTAGTTGTGACACAATCTCACAGCAGCAATCCAAGGCTCAGGGAGATCAGAGGAGACAATTTACTGCCAGACAATGCTTACTATGCAAAGCCAAGTAGCCTCCTGTTTGCAATTTAAAATCATACCCATATACATGAACTGCAGTTGGTGGTTTGTTTGTTTTAAACTCTCTCCTAACAAAGTAACAGCACTCCCTTCACGTTGCATCTGAAAGGGGAGCAGACCAGCGAGTTCCAAGCAGTTATGTAGCATTTAAGACAGGTCCAGCTCTAAGGCAGCTAAAGCCAGGAAATAAGTGCTTCAACATGTGTGAATTATTTTACTGCCATCAAACTGAACAGAGCTCTGCTGCTCACAGATCTGGTCCAAAAGACCGAAACTAGTAATTCTTAGCTGGGGGTGTCTGGGCTAGGAATGTCTTCTGAAGAGTCTGCAAAAGGTGCAAAGGAAAAGCAAGCCTTTTGTCAGCAGGCTTGCATTTGCTGTCACCAAGTCCTCACCCCCAACAGAGGGGTTGGCAATATTTTTATGAACCCACAAGTGGACAAAGAAGAAAAACACTTGGCACAAAATATTTTTTGCAGAAGGCTCAATCCTGCCCTCAGAGATTTTGTTCCTTACACCAGCCACGCTGAGCTGCGGGTGGCAGTGGGTTGGTTCGGCTGAGAAGGAGCTTTTGAAGAAAATCTTGCTCTTATCCCAACTCACCCAAATCTGCTTCCATGGCAGCACAGTCATAGCAGTGCAAACTGGATTGCTCTGCCCAAAAGCACTTCAGGAGTTCACCAGATGGGCTGTGACTGCTAGTGGGGGTGTTCAGTCTGCATAGCCGAGCTGCAGATAGCCCGAAACCACCAAAATCACTGCAACACAGACACCAGCATGGCCACATGATGCATTTCACAGCACAGTCTGCTTCTTTAGACATTACCTGTCATTCCAGAAGAGCCACTGCCCCCGTTCTCCACTCGGCTCCCGTTGTGGAGGTGCAGAGCCATCGTCTCCCTGCTCGGCTCGGGGCTCGCTCCTCTCGCTGAGCTGCTCTGCACATCTGCCATCCCAAGCAGATTAGTGCAGGAAGACAGTCCACTGTCCACTCCTAATCACTTCCAGAGATCCTGTTTCCAACTTGGTCAAGACACTGCTGAGTCATTTTCATGCAGAATGAGTTATGGCTGTGTTTAAAACCTTTTTATTACCCTTCAGTAATCCAGAGCTCAATCTTGTGTTTTTAATGTTGCTCTTCTAAGGGGCAGATTTATATGTAAAACACTTTACACTTTGGTTTCCTCCTAAATAATAACTAACGTTGTTCTTATGAGTGCTTTATGACATTAGCTAACTAGTCCTGACAACACCCTGGTTTAACATATGCACAGCAGAAAGCTTGGATGAGCTTCTTAAGTCTGGTGTTTTCAATTCTCATGATCTTATTGTGAGTCTAGGGTGGGCTTTTTCTTCAAGTCTCAGCTTCTGGAAGCATGCAATCACGTGACTTTCTCACTTTTCTGTTTTTAAACAATAAATTTCTAATTCTTTCAGTTGCAGGGGAAAGCCAGAAAATGTGATCCTAATGCATTACAAGGCTCAGAAACCGGATGAAATGAGAAGCCAAAGCGTGTTGCCATTTTTAAATATTTTTAAATATTTTAAATATTTTAAATATTAAGATTTAAGGTAGTCTTAGTGTGATCTGGGTCTTGCCCCATGTTTTCTGAGTGTGGAAGGGCTCAGCAGAAAGTAAAGCTTCACATTTCATGGACATGAAGGCAAAAAAAGCCTTCAGGGGTGCTAATATTCTCAATCTCCCCTCTCTTGCTTACTTGTTTCTGATTTTCATCCTGCATGTGCTTTGCCTTCCACATTGTGAGTAGTCACATTCCTCACAGTGGTAAAGAAAAGCACACAAATAAATCTTTGCTGGAACAGAGCAGATTTTAAATCAAAATTTTACATACAAGTAATGCAGAGGTTTTAAACTCTTCCATCTGTTATTATATGCTTGTAGAGTGCACTTTGCATCAGGCTGGGGGATACAGTTCATGGCTCTCAAGGCTGCTGTAATACAATAACCATTACTGCTACTGATGCTTCTACTACCAATAAAATAGAATTGTTAAGTAGACTTTGTGATTGTGTTTATCTGCTTAAAAAGTTGCAAGAAAACATGCAGCAAGCTTTTCTTGTGCTGTGGCACTGCAAACCAGCTTTTTTTACCTTGTAAAAGGAGCTGGACAACAAAAAAAATGAGTGACATACTGATTTTATGTCATAGATTTTGTTTCTTTTACTTCCTTATTGGTTTTATCCTGAACCATTTAATTTTTCCCATTATTTCCTACTGACACAGTTTCAGATTAGAGACCATAGGTTGCTGAGCTGACTTTGGGGCAGTGATTTAGATTCTCTCACTGGTTTTTAGTCCTGTGTAATTCTTGCTGCTCTGCATGGGAATGTAATGCTATTTTAATTACTCCAAGCATGTATTTCTTTTAGCTTTTAGAAAATCTCTGTTAGACTTGGAGGCCAGAGCTTTCCCAAAGAAAATATTTCCTAGCCTGGTAATCTTAATGATACAAGATTGTCTTAATATTTATTATAAACCATAATTTCTTCATTTTCTCCCATGGCTTCCACACAAATATTTCTGTGACTCCCTGAACAAATCCCTTGTTTCTCCAAGTTGGGCAGTTGCCTCCCTCTCACTTCTGCCCAGCTGCACAATATTTTTTTTCTCCTTTAAACATTTTAATCATGCTCTCTCTTTTTAAACCATTGTCCCTGTTTGCCCACATGTTTACATGCTGAGTAGAAAAAGCATTTTGCAGGTAGAATCAAAAGAAGCAATGGTTTCCATCCTGTGGTGCCCAGTTGATATGTGAGCACACCTTCACCTGTCAGACTGCCAGCAGAAGCCACAGAGGAGCTCCCTGTGCCAGCCACACGGAGCTCTGCCACCATCACTCTGCTGAAAGAGCTGATGGGAGAGACAATTGCCTGCTTCAGGTATTGACCACAAACTTATTTAGACAGGTTTTGTCTAGGAATCTAAGAATTCCTGTATTGCAATCTTCCCAGGAACAATTCTCTGCCCACTTCCCTTACTTATCCACGTGAGTAAGGTTGCTTTAATTTTGCAAATGTCTTCTATTTTCGTTCCAGTCTGGAGTGTTCAAAGCCAGACAACTCTAGTTTGTGTTTGCTCTTGTTAAAGGCAGTCTGTTTTACAGGCACAGCAGAACCAAACCAAGACAGAGTGCCATTCACTTAAGCGTTAGGCTTGACGATTTTTGTGGCTCCTTTCCCTCAGAATATTCTGTATATTGAAATTTTACACTGAGGAGAGTGACCAAGACTGCAGTTGATGAATTTGCTAATATGAAACAAGTGAAATACTATCAAGCATGAGACAACACAAAAAGGTCCTTCCCAGCAAGGAGCTGACTCCCTGCTAGGCTCTTTCCTCCCACTTCCAGCATCCAAGTAGGAAGTGTAACATGTTTCTTGGACAATGCAAGGCAAGGAGGGACAGATTTATATGGGGATTGTATAATTATGCTAAGGGGTATGAACTGGATGGGCAAGCTAGCGAAGGAGATGGTTTATATATGCAAGGTCAATAGCTAACTCAGTAGGATCACAGAAAATATCTTGCTGAACAGAGGAATGGAAAAGAGACATACAGACTACTGGTTCAGCTGGCTGTTCTCCTCTGTGTCATTCCTTGATAGATTTACCATGTAGTTTTGCTTTGGTTTCCCTTCTCCAGTGCTTTAGAGAGTGATTCCTTTCGTGATGATTTAACACACACCTTACAGTACAGCAACTCAAGACAGTGGATTGAAAGATCTGTGTAGCTGATTCTGCAACAAATGCATCAAGTGCCAAATGTGCTTTCAATAACTTCCTGCATCCAGCTGAACTAGTTGGCCAAAGACATCTTCGAAACAACCCCTCAGTCATATCTGGGCCTGATTTGATCTACTGTATTTCATTCTCTGCTATTTAGTGCAGAGGCAGTTTGTTTCCACTCACAGCTTTGCTCCTCTACCAACTATAGAAGCTGCTTAAATAAGCTGCACTCCAGTATTTGGACATTGACCCGTGTTTTACTTGTTTGTTTAGTGAAACTGCCACATAACTGACCCAGCAGAGTCAGGAGTTATAAACAAACTTTGAGGGCAGAGTGTGTGCTCGGTTCAGCTTCCACCTTGACACAAAGCCTTTGCTTTCTGGAGGAGCAGACAGTCTCTGGAGTGCCTTGGCACACTGCACACCAACTTCTCTTCAGTGAAGCACAACCAGAAAAAGGCAGCAAAAAGCCTATGGCATGCAGGGGTGGTTTGTTCTTGTTTGGTTTTGTTGGGTTTTTTTTTTATTTTAAAGCATGTGTGATTAACTTACAAACTGTTTATGTTAACGTGCTTCAGTATTAGGCTCCTTCATACCTACATGGTACATGAAGCTGATGTGAGCAGATTGGCCTGTGATCTCATTTATGTCCCCATAAATCCAAAGTGACTCGCTTGAAAACAAAACTTACAGTAAGTCTCCATTAATTCCCTAATAATTAATTTGTCCTATGGTGGATTTCTGTTCCTTACACATGCAAATGCACGTAGCTTGGGGTTTTTTGAGGCAAAATTATTTGCTAAGGCTGTAAATATTTTAATTCATCCAAATATTGTAGTATATAAATTATGTTCTATTTAATATTTTAGTCTGAACAAATAGGACTTACATTGAAAATGTAATATAAAGCTCTTAATCTCTAGTTAAAACTATTAAAAGGAGTCCAACTAAAGTTCACTAAGAAAATAGTTATGGTATCAATTCTGTGGTCTGTTGCAAATAAGTGACAACTGTAACTGCCTGGTTAATATCGATGCCAGGAAATGACCACCATCAATTTCACAAAGTTAGCAATGCCTTTCAGAAAGAAGACTTTCAGGAACTTGTGGAGGCTTCTTATGACTTGCAGGAGCTTTCAGCAGGGACATGTGGGCTTGGACAAATTGACAAATCTTTAAAACTATATGTTTGCACCAGTAAATTCATTCAGAGTCATTTTTCCTAAAGAGCTTCCCTGCAGGAGAGCTATTATACATTCTCTAGCCTGAAACTCGAGCTGGCCAGAGAGTGGAAATTGTGTTTCACAGACAATTTTGAGATTTTGAAATTTGTTTTCATTCCAATTCAAAACAAAACCTCAAAATGTTGAAATTCTCCACAAAGGAAAATTCCACAAAAATAAATAGTTTAGGCTTATTTAGATCATTATAGCTTTTAAAAATGCATATATTATATAAAATAAAGAACTCTAAATATTTTCTTTTTTAAAATGTTGTTTGTTTTGGTTTTTTTTTTTCCGGAAAAATAGTTGGTAAAACGATAATTTCACAAGCATTTTAATTGTGACAGAATGACATTTTTGGAGGGAAGCTGCTCCATTAGATAATTCTCCATCTGAAGTCCATTAGAGTTCCTATTGCCACATTGTCCAGATCTTTTGTTGTAATAAAAAAACTCCACAAATAGTCTAATGCCAGCAGCATGGTCTGTAACTCTGCTGCTTGTGGGCTTCTTGTACATCTGTGCTACAGCCAGACCCAGAAGGTCCACATGGGTGTTTCTTTGTCCTTGGCAAGGTGTGAGTGAGGAGGAATGAGCACTATTTCTGAAAGAGCTCTCAAGGTGTGAGAGAAATAGCTTGCAGTTGCTCTTGCTGCTGTCAGGCCCACAAACACAAGAAATCCTCTCCCTGGCAGGAAAGCCAGCAAACAAACCAGCACTGGGCATTAGTGCTGGCTCCTTTCACTGGAAGAAAATGACCCAAACAAGGGAATGTGCCTCTTCTCTGTCTCTAACAGAGCAAAGTCCAAGTGAACAGACTCTAGGACACTTCAACATATACCAGTGTCAACAGCCTGTATGCCACAGGCCAAGAGAGACAGTGGTGACATGCGTTCAATGCCTCTGCTGAATTTTGGAAGAGTTGTGCAGTCCCAGGGTTACCCAAGAAGAAGGGAGTCTCATTGTTCATCCATGTAAAACTGTGATCTATTTGACACCAGGACCAGATGGAGGATGCCTCACAAACTGAAGACTACCCAAAGAGGAGCTTTAGGTAACACCACGAGCGTTGGCCATGCTGCCCTGCATCAGTAGAGCATCATAAGACAGAGAAGCAGTGAGGGTTGCACTGTACTCAGAGCAAAGGCAGTAAGAGCAAATGCTCTCCTGTACCAGCTGCCCTTTCACCCCTTCTTAGGGACCTGGGCAAAATGGATGAAGCTAAAAGACTACATGTGCTGCTGCCTCTTTGCTTCTGATAAGCAAAACATTTGTGGGTTGCTAGTAATGACAGTGGCAGGTGAAGAGGTTATTGGATGACAAACCTGTTCACACAGGTCTAGTGAGATTCCTGCCCTGCATGCTGTGCCCAGCAAGGAGGAGCAATGTTTGAGTCCCTGTTGTATGTACACAAAGCCAGCATGTTGTCTACAAGTGGGACACTCAGGCTTGGGGGGTAATTCTGGAATATGTTTTTTTCCTTGGGATATTTCTGAACTGCAGTCACTAGAAAGTGTCATGTAGGAGTCACCCTTACTTGTTGAAAACTTGGTAGAATGTCTGTACAATATTATGGCCATCAAACTATGTCTTAACCTAATTGGTTGCATGTGGGATTAATTGCTTTAATATAAAGAACTGAATGCACTGAAGACCTGCCAGAAGTTGTGGAGAAGATCAAAGAAAGTCAGATAAAAGGCCAAGTGTAGCTTTAATAAGAGCAATTGTAAATTGTTATTCCTTCAGTGGAAGACGTCTTGCCAGCTCCAGGCTGGGGCTGTGATCCTTAGGATGTAGGCTTAGGCAGAGCCTGCCCTTGATAGCCATGTCCATCCTCTCATGGAATCTAATGGTCGAGGCAGCTGCATGGTTTCATCTTCATCTGGGGCAAATAATTCAGTGTGATGAGCTCAAAAAGCTTCAGTCCTCTGGGACGTAAAAAATCTCTCTTGAGAAATTTATAAATTAAGTGTCTTAAACTGTTGTCAGAAACTCCATAAAAGCATCAGGAAAGAGGCACCAACCTTCCTGGTGACACTGCCACCCTGCCATCTCCCGAAAGACCACAACCACTGCAAAGCTGTGACCGTCACGTCGTGCCCACACACAACAGCCCCGCTCCAGGGCCAAGAATTCACTGCATTGTAAAGAGGAGCCATTGCAGTCCAATACCGAACATCCAGGGTGCAGAGCCCTCGGTGCCTCGCACAGGACCTCACTTATCTTCAGAGCACACTGGCACGCAGCTGCAGGGCACAGCTCCACCCTGCTCTTCTGTCAGGTGCAGATCCATTTGGGGAACAGGCTCGCCAGAGTACTGATAGAATATTTACATTAAGGTGAGATAGGTTTCCAGATGAAAAAATGCCATGAACTTATTTTCCCACCAGCTATTTGTATCAGCTGTTCTTTGTTGGTTTAATGCCATCTCAAAGCATGTAAACAGCCCTGCTCAGTGTTCAGAAGCAGTGAGCATCACTGAGTCTGGAATGAGGATGGGTTTTGGTGTTTCGGTGCAGATCTTCAGCAAACGTCCTGAAGCAGAGCAAAATCTCAGCCCCTGCTGGAGCTACAACCAGAAGATGTGGGGCTGCACATTACCTGGCCAAGGGCTTATACAAGATCCAAAAAACTTCTTCAAGGCTCAGTCTGTGCAATGAGAGATGCAAGACAGAGCTTATTGAGCAGCACGAGATGTTGCCATTAGGTGCACACAAGGCAAGGATCAACTCTAACATCTGAGCTTCATTTAAATTTCTGCTGCCATAGCTACAATGGTCAAGAAGAGAAAGGTAGTGCACCTCTGAGCAACAGAGCTATGCTGGCAAGAAGCCCGGTGTGAATAGCCAGGTCTCCTTTGTGTTGTGCACTTCTCTGGCAGCCTGGGGATGATTGCAGGAGCCGTCTCCAGCTGGAACCTGTCCTTTCCAGATTGGCATCTCCAAGCTTCCAGGGTGTCCCTAACCAAGACAAGGCAAGGAAGATGGCCCACACTGAAAACTGGAGTAGCACTGGGCTCCCTCGTGAGGGAATGTGCCTGCATCTCTGCTTCTTGCCAGCAGTTCCCAATGAGGCTGCAAAGGCACAAGGACAAGATGCAAAAGCAGAATCTTACCAGACATCAGGTTTGATCTGCACCAGATTCCCAAATATCTTGAGGGCTCTTCCCATCTTTACAGAGGGCTCTGTGTCTGGCCCTGGACGTTTTAGGACTTCCCTGATGGAGCTGGATGAATTATCTTATTCTGTTACATGTACAAGGAACTCAAGATATGCCTAAACACAAGCCCTGTAATTATGGTGCGTGTGTTAGCAAATTAGAACAAACTGAGTTAAGATATTAGATGAGGCTGCAATTGCATGCTTGATTTCTGCTGCTGCCTGGTCAGAGAGGGCACTGACAAGAAGGGAAAAGCTTGGCAGCATGTGAGAAGGGCAGCTGGCTGGTACAGTGTCTGTGTCCCTACCCAAAGCCCCTCAAGGTTCTGTGAGATTAAAGTTAGATGGACTAGAGTAATTGAAGCACAAGCACACCTGACTGAAATAATGAGCACCTTTTAAAGCCTTTTATTTCCTTAAATAACAGTGTGTATTTAGGATCTCTAAAAGGGCTATGCCTACTTGGCACTCACCAGCCTGCCATGGCTCATTAAGGGCCTGCCTGGACTCATGGCAGAAGCTAGGACTGATGTTGGGCACTCCAGAAATTCCTCTCTAGCTCCAGTTCTGTTAGTTTTATTATCTTTGCAGAGCAAATCAACTAGAAGTCACTTTCTGAAGGGCCCCATACTAAAATCCACTAAACACTCCATGGTGCTATGTGGTGACTTAAACAGTGTTATTTTTCCCCAGGATGTTTGGGGAAGTCAAGGCACTGGGCTGGAGTGTCCCTGTGACCTGTGCTTGTGACTTTGAATGGCTTGCAATGGCTCTGGCCTTCCCAGGACGGGGCAGAGACGGCAGTGTCTCACAGAAAAGTCCATTCTGAACAGTGTCCATGGGTTTGTCATTCCTTTTTTAAATTAGCATTACACTAATTAGTACTAATTTAGCAAATGAATGCCATGATTAGCTTGATTAGGACTAGAATGAAGGGAAAGGTGTGGGATATTGAGGAGTCTGCTCTGGTTGAAGTGAGGACCTGCTGCCCTGCAGGGCTGGAGGGTGCAGCTCAGGACTGGCGTGGGGCTGGCCAGCACGGGTGGGCAGCTGTGCTCCCTGTGCAGACCCTGATCATTCCCCAGAGGCAGGGTGCTTCAGGCTGCCAGCCCTTTGCTGCAGGCTGGGGGGTCATGATGGATTGATGTTCATGTAGAGCCTGCTGAGGCTGGCAGAAATGTGCTGGAGAGGAGGATACTGTTGCTCTCTCCGGTGGGAGCAGGGGAGCCCGAGCCATTATCGTGAGTGGTGACTGTGGTGTCCCCTTGCAAAGGAGCAGTGTGCAAGACAGGCACCTTCAGAGACTGTCACAGCATCTGCAGAGTGTCCCAGTGATGTTCATCCTTCCCAGCTTCTACCTGCTGCCATCAAATTGCTGCCCCCAGCCTGTGTGTGCCCTTGACATCATCACTAGAGTCCTCCCCAACTCCCAGGGGAGAAATTAAGTGCAATGAGCAATTTTGTAATGGCCTCTTCCCATTATCATGCTGACTGATTAGAAAAGAGAGTAAAATCTCTACATAGGAACTTGGCCAAATGCTGTCCAAAATATGGCCATGGAAACCTGCCCATGTGCTGGGGTGCAGTGGGCACCAAGCAAGGCAGCTGAGCACTGATATGGCACCCTGGTGCTGCTGCTGGTGGGGTGGCAGGGCCTCTCCAAGAGATACAGCTCCTCCAGTGCCACTGAGTCAAGTCAACTCCCACTGAGCAAATTTAATGTTTTCATCACAAAATACTACTGCTGCTAAGAGCTGTTCAGTTGATGCTGCACATATCTCATGGACTGCTGCAAAGTCCAATTACATTAAGAAATTGTGAGCTCAATAATGGTGCAGAGGAAGCAGCAATTACATATCTATTGTCTGACTGCTGCCTTTTTGCAGCAGGCATGGCTGCTTGACATTAGGCCTATGGAATCTGCCCATTAATAGTAGTTTTAAATGGTCAAGAGGTTACAGCAGTAAGGAGTGTTAGCAAAAAACGTCTCTGTGGAGTTTAAACAACCAGTATTTTAGGCAGGGCTTGGTGGGTTACTGTCCCTGCACAAACAACTAGAATGTGAGAGTCTGGGCTGGGAAATACTTAAACTGTTTGGAAAAACTTGTTTTGTGCAGCTTGAGAGCGTCCCTGGAGGCTGTGGCCCAATGCCATGACTCCTGGTAAAGGCTGGGCTGCAGTAACAATGAAGCTTTTATGGGGAAGCTGGAGAACAATCAGAAACTTTTTGGTCCCAAGGGATTATGGGGAGGGGAGTTCCTGGGTTCATGATGTCTGGCACATTATGCACATTTCCACCAGGATTTGGGGGTGTTCTATGGCACGCAAGGTATGCAAATTGCTAAATGTGTTTTCAATTTTGCTGTGTTGTGCTGTCTTTCTTGGGTGATCATTTTCTCTTCAGTGTAGCCAGAAGACAAGATGGGTTTGTAGCACAAGGAGAAGCATATTTGTCTCACAGCAGTATTGACCTATGAAGAGCTCGTCTCTGATTCTCCAGCGATTATCTGGGTGACTGCAGGATATTCACTAACTAAACTTTCTCTAGGACAAAGGTCCTGAACAGAAAGGCATCTCTGATGGACCTCCTTACCAGAGTGATCAGAAGAGTGTACATAGAAACTCATTCTTTACAGCTTATCATTTGCATGCTATGGCAGATGTCAGCAGGAGGTCTGGTGAGTCACTGAAGTACCCACTCCCTCAGTGTTACAGCAGTAATTCAGATTTTCTTCAAAGACATCACACTGCTGGTAATTAATTTGAGGGCTGTGTTACAGAAGAGAAGGCATTTCCTTTTAGACATAGACTTTCATTACTAATGGTGTTAGCTGCTAGAAAACACAGGGCAGGATGGACCCTAAAGCCAAAGGAGAAGTTCAGCCTGAGGGCTGAACTGCCCCTTTATGCCCATTCCAGCATCTGGTTTGGAAACATCAAACTGACCCAATGCCCATTGAAATCTATCAAATGATTCCAGTAGATTTCAGTAGGAAGGGAGCATCCAGAGGCCAGGGAGCAGGTAACCCAGCTGGCAGGAGCCTGAGCTGCCTGTGAGCCTGCAGGGCGGGGCACGGGCCATGCATGCCAGGGCAGCAGAGGGCTGGGCAAACTCTTGTTTGCCTGGGCAAGGGAAATGAGCCTGGGAGTGAAGAGCTTGGAAGTAAATCTTTTTTTTTTTTTTTNGGGTACCAAGCTGAGACTGCCCCAAGACTGTAGGATTCAATGTGTTTTATTGCTGCTCTCTTTCCTTTCTCTGGGCTCTCAAGGAAGTGAACCAGTGACAAGTGGGCTGGCTTGCTGACTGGGCTCCCCTGACAGGGTCCCCTTATCCTCATTTTGTGCATCTTCCCCCATCATTTGCTGAGGTTTAACCTCAGGCCTGCTTCCAGTTTGGAAATACTGAGTGGTCCTTAATGACAGCGGCACAAACAAAACCCTATAAAGGCAAGATTTGTTATTTATATGGGGTTAATTATCACATCAAGCATGTTTATTCACTTCTTTAATAAATTCTTAAGACAGGAACATGTACTAGCATGACCAGCTTCATCTGTGTATATATTTTTCTTGTAGCCATTTTTGCAAATCTGTAGGTGCAGGGTAGAAAGAGGCAAGGTATGCCCATTATTTAGGCAATAACTCATGAGCTGCATGCTTTTCTGCCTGAAATGGCATTTACTTGGCACAAAATCGACTTTATCAATACTTTTGTTGCCTTTTATTTTTGTAAAGGAAATGAATAGATCATAAATGAGTATTAACTACAACAGTGTGATCTATTACTCTGACACCCAGTTCCCACAGGAGGAATGCAAGGTTTATGTCTGCTTCAACTGAACTCATAAGAGATGATCATTATATTCATGAGAGTAAAAATCTGCAGTGGCAGATGCTGGTGCAAGCCCAGGATCTGTGATGTGATCCTACAAAGGATCCTGTGAGGGTCCTACGAAGTTCATCATTTACTTACATATTACTGATGACAACAAGCTGAAGACTCACACCATCAATTTGAATTAATAGCTTGGTTTCATCAGTCTGATTTACTGATGTAGAGAGGTGACCAGTGGCCTCTGGTTTTGGGTGATGAACCACTAGAATAACTCAGTGGGGACTGGTATTATTAAACACTGCGTCTGATCCACACTTCTGGTACCCACAGGTGGCAAGCAGGTTTTCCTCAGCCGTTGATTCAAGAGTAGCTTTAGCCACCTTCTAGATTTTCAGTGGTCACACACATGTAAGGCTGACTGCAGTGTCCCTGGCCTCCTAGGAAAGTACTTGCAATGGCTCAGCACTGTTCTGGATGGGAGTCCTCTGCCACTTCTCAGGAATTTGTGTCAGAACATTTCATACAACGCAGAAGGTTTTGTCACCTTCAGTCGGAGGAAGCTGTTTGTGTTAATGCTTAAAGGTAATGTGAGACAAGGCAAGCTCTTTACTTTAGAACACATATTGTGGCATTGATGTACACAGTACAGTAAATATAAAAGACAAAGGATCCACTGTGGCATTTACCCTCACTGCAAACGCATTAGCAAAATAGGATTATTTGCAATCAAATAAAATAGTACTGCTTTTAGGCAGAAGTCCTGGGTGTTCAGTGAAGTGTGCTCCTCAGGTTTTTTACCATTTATCAACCCAAACACATTCCTCCCCAATTATTTTATGCCTTCCATTAATAGTTAAGAAAAACCTAGGGAAAACAAACACTCTATTCCTGATTGTTTGTTCACCAGTCTCTTAGGAACCATAATTACGTCTCCCAGGAATTGTGTTTTATCATACTGTATATCTTAAAGAGCCACTTTAGGTAAAATAACAAGGAGTGCCTTATGAAGGAAAATTGGATTAATTTTAAGACTTTTTTAACCCTCTGAAGAATGGCTCTTTGTTTACTTCTTTAGTGCATGTGGCAACTTGCCCAAGTAAATACTATGCTGCATAAATACCAGAGATTGGTATTTATGATATTACATAAACACACTGTGAATAATGAGTCATTGTAACAGTGAAGAAGAACATGAGCAACATACATTGCAGCCAATGCACTATTCCTCATCACGGTATTAAGTGGCACTGAAGCATTGCAGTACAGAATGACACTGAGAGTGGAGAGGAAAAGACCTTTAGCACTGTTCAGCACATCAGAATTTACTAAACAAACCAGAATTTGATGAGGAATTTGCTGGAATTTGATGAGGGTAAGAAACACAGCAGTTGAGTCATCACTGTGCAGGGTGAGGAGTCAGTGGTTAGGTGTATTTTGGGGTTGATTGGCAGAAGGCTCACTGTTCTTTATGCTAAAGTACCTCAAAGTGCTGTTATGAGGAGCTGAGCCCTCAGGGTTCACTCTCCTGACCCACAGTGATACATGCAGCTCTGCCTGTGGCAATAGGATGTGGATACCAGTTTTTCACTCACAGAGACACTTTTCAAATTTCTGGAGTCTTAGTTTCTCCAGCTATAGTTTTGTTAAATATTTACCTGCACTTCAGCAAAATTCTGTGTGTGCAAGGATTTGTGTGAGCAGAAGTGTCACCGTGCCACACTTTACATTACTGCCAAATGATCTGGCTCCTCTGCTGCACGGGGTTCCTACCTGAAAAGTCAAAACCCTTAAGGGAAGACATGTATGCCAGACCTTCTCTTTTAAAGCTAGCAGGGTATTAATAAGCATTATTTTTCAAATCCCTTTTGTAGTCTGTCTCATCCAAACAGAAAAAAACTCAAAGAAACCCACAAACACTCAAATCTTCAAAGGTCTCCTGAACCCCCCCTTTCAAAAGGATGACAAAAATTGCCACCCATAATAAAGCACAAGCCTAAAAGCATGATTTCTTAAAAAATTTCCTCCTTCCCTGGAGCAGTCATAGCCCTTGAGGAACAGCAAAGAACTCCCAAAGGCAGAGCATATCCACGAAGAAGATGGTTGGTCCTCCTAAAATCCAGAAGTCTGGGGTTGCACTGTGCTGGGTGCACCTCCTTTCCTGAGTGTGGGCTTGCACATTGTGAAAGAAGGGTGGCTCCTTGTGATTGCTGTGGTTTGCTGTCAACAGCAGGCATTTCCTAGGTGTGAATAAAAGGATGAATTGTGGAATACCCCTGGTCTCCCTCCTCTCCCACCTGAGAAGATAGCACTGGATATCCCCAGTGGCCTGGCAAAGTCCATGGGTTTATGGAAACCTCTGGATTACATGCTTAGTAGCTGTTTATTGTGGTTATTAAACCAAACTTTATTCCTCTATTTTTTTTTCCTGGTTTTACTTCTTCAGTCAAACACACTGGGTTCAAATAGAGCTGTGTTCTGATATTGTTCTGGCTGCCATGTGCTATTCCATCTCATACACAAGGCCTTACCAGATGACTGGAACAGTCATGGACTTTTTTTTTTCCTTGTGCTTTATGGATTTTGTACAATGTAGGAGGTGACACAGGTGATGGGAGAATAGAAGGCTGCTGGTCTGCAAGGAGTAATGTTTAGAGGATGTGTTCTGGGCCAGGACCCAAATGCATGGCAAGGTTTGACAAGACATTGCTAGCAAGTCTGGGAATGGCTGGGATACCCTCTGTACCATTCTATATGACAGCATTTATGCCTGGGCCACTTGCAGACAGCTGCCTGGAGCAGTGCAGGTCCAGGCAGAAAGTTACACCTTCAAGGTTTGTCTGTATTTCCTATTTTCCCAGGAAAAAATGAAGCAGTACAAGAACAATAAATATGGTCAAATTTCAAATTCAATCACAGTTCCATTTTGTATTTCAGTATTACTAAATTGGCAGCACTGCCCAAAGCCTTCAGTTTCATGGTGTATGATGCTCTTCAAACATATACTGGGATATTGTGCCAAGACATCTCCCCTTTGTTTGGAGTTTGAAGCCATGTCTTAACTAGCAGTTATCTCAAAACACATATTGAGAACTGTCCCAGGCAACTTTAATCTGAATTCTTTCCTCATGTTGCTTGGGGTCTTCTACTCTCTGCTCCTGGGAGCGTGGGTGATGAGATGGCAGACTCAGGTCAGCACCAAATCCTGGTAACAAGCAAGCCCCAGCCAAGAAATCAGTGGGAATGCTTGGATGGACAGCAGTCATTCTGACTCAGGTCCAGAGATACTAGGAAAATGACAAAGGGAACAGAAAGAAATTGCTTGGTCAACTTTGGGGGGTTATTCCTCCTGTCTTTTAAAAGGAATAAGTATATGGCCTTTGTTACAAATTTATCTGAAAACTTGTTTGTGTTCCCAGTCAGCTGTGTCATAGCAATGTGCCTGTGTGACGAAGGCAGAATTTACAAGTTTAAAATTTCTTTTTCAGTATAGTTCATTGCAGGGAACTGTGAGTCACCAATCTTCTCTCTAACCTGCTGGTCTGCTTGGCATAAAAGCATTCATGCACTTAGCATAAGCATGAGGGTCACACTAACAAAGAATGGAAACACTGCTTAAGTTGGTTATTTATTCACTTAAATGTATGCAGATCTGAAGCAGCTTCCACACCTCTGATTAGTTTATAACTTCTATTCTGTCTTGTTTAGTTTTGCACTAAAGGATGTGGACACCATTTCACTGATAATTGCTTTGGAAACACAGCCCTCTGTGGTACCTATTGAAGAAGAAAACAGGCAAGAGACTGCTTTTCATCATTCCTGCATGAGTAAAGTGCACACCCAGGATCTCAGCACTCACTTTGCCTGTAGAAATGCACATGAAAAATACTGTTCCAGGCAAAATGTATCTATGTGGGCCTAGTCCACAGGCAGAACTTACAATTCATTTTAGGTTTTAACCTTTTCAGGAGTTCAGTTGTTTAAACAAGGCCTTTATGTTTTGGCTCCTTGCCCCAGCTGCTGCTGCACAAGTGAGTATCCATGTGATTGCAGAGTGGAGAGAAGAATGATGCAAACTCAGCATATAACATTTGTTGAAATGACTTAGAAGAGGATCTCATAACTTGAAGACAGTATCATGGCTCCTCAGTGGTCCTGCTTCCTTCTGCCACTCCCCACAGATGCAAACAAAGCAAATTCTGCCTCCCAATTTCTCCTATTGCTGTTTGTACAACAACTAGCATTTCTCAGAAATCTTTTCTGTTATTTTTCAAGTACCTTTTCTGATATTTTAGTTTCTTTTGAAAGCAAAAAGATAAATAAATCTGCAAAACAGACATGGTCAAGTGTTAATCGAAGTTGCCTGACAGATGGGAAGTTGGCATCCAGTTACCAAAGCAAGAGACTTGTCTCTTTTCTTGGCCAGTTCACTATCAGATTTTGGGGATCCTGAAAAATGTAATTTCTGTATGGAAGAGAATATGTCTTCCCTGTATCTCAGATATGCTGAGGAGTCAGAATGGCTCATATTAAGGATTTTCTACTCCATAGATAATATTTGTTTAAAAAATATTTAAAGATTCTCACACCAAAATTATGCATGGACCACATCCACAAATACATTACATTAAGACAAGAAGTACAGCTAGGGATGTATTCAGACAGGGAACAATGCAAAATTATTTAATTGATTCTTACACAGTTCTGGGTAGAGTTAAACCTCATTAAAATGAAAAATTGCATTTTCATTCTACAGTTCATTAAATCACCAGCAAGGCACACTGTGCCAGCACCTGAGGAGCTGAGAACTACCCCAGACAGAAAGGTGCTGGTAAGTCAGAGAGCGCTGGGGCTGGAAAATGTGCCTGTATGGCCATGGCCCACATCAGACCTTTACCCACATGGGTGCAAACTCCATCCTCCCCTACAGTCAGAGGGCAGGAGCATCACCATTCCTGCCACCCCTGCCTGACAGCAAGGAGGGGCGGGAGTGGGTCAGCATTCAGGTTCTGTAGTGGCATCATCCCTTTGTCACCTGCCCTGTTCCAGCTGGGAACAGGAGCCACTGCTCCACAAGCCCTCCCATGCTCTGCATGCCCCTGGTGCATCCAGCACCATTCTCATCCCCCACAGCTCACTGGGAACATTCGGCCTTGGCTTTGCACTTCTGGGGGCTCTTGGCTCCTTTTCTTTTAGCCAGATATCTGCTTGGACATAGGGATCAAAGTGCCCCAGGATGACTGCAGGTGAAAGAAAAATGAACATGAGAATCTCACTGAGAAAAGACAGACTGATGGTTATATTGTCTGCTCTATTTATAAATTTCACTTTTCCTGGTATTTCTTCTAATTTCTGGGCTGTAGCAGGATTGTGTTCTTGAATTTCTAAATAGAAATATGCTGAAAATGTTAATTTCACCTAATTGGGTGAAATAAATTTCACCCAATGCTGTGCAGTCTATTCTTTCTTATGCAGATGTCAGTGATATTACTTCGGTACATTTTAGCAGAAGAATTTTAGACGAAATATATATGAATGCACATTTTCCCACTCCACAGAAGCTTCTGTTTCTCTTCACCTTTAAAGATTTACCCCATCTCTGTGATACAGCTCACCTGTCCAACTTCAATTCATGATAAAAAATTTACTGCAGATTATCTGAAGAAAAGCTTAGTACAAAAGGTACTAAGTAAAAAAGGTTCTCAGCTACTTGGTAGTTGTACAAAAGATGTGGTGTCAGAGATGTGTAAGAGCAGCCACAGACAATAAAATGCATAGTAAGCTGGATAATAAACTACAGCAATGTCCAGGATAGTTGATACAGTGGTTACTGCTGAAAATACCAGACCCTCCAGCCTTTGGACAGTAGTTAGATGCTTCAATGCCACAAGTATCAGTGCATTTAAGGATAACATGCTTAGTGTACTCTGTTGTATTATTCACAGAATATTTTCTATAAAATCAGTAGTTTATTCTAGTAAAAAATATCTCAGTGTTCTTGTCAGATACCTCCAAGTGAATCACTAGTCATTCTTGCTCACTAATGAGGTCAACTGTTTTTTCCCCTCTCACCAAATGCTTTAAATTCAACCTGTGATCTGAAGAAAACAGGCAGTGTACGCTCTTTCATTTTCATCAGTGTGCTAATAAAGATTCTGCAATTGGATCTTACCTGACAAGATGATTAATTGCATTGCTGCACTAGTGTAAATAGAATTCAGGTCCACCCTTCATCCCTGCATTTGGCTCTTCACATAGTGAAGGTTTTTTTTGTTTGTTTGTAAGAAGTGTGCATCCTGAAACTGGATCTGTTGATCAAATTCCATTTTTTACCACTTCTGTAACCTTAACTACCTTTTTTTAAGAAAACTGAGATCAGCCTCATTGATGATATGAGTCAGAGACATGTCAGAGGCTGGAAGGGTCATAGCTGTTCCCCTGCAGCCACAGGCACTCAGCTAGGATTATTTATGTGCCATCGTTAATGGAACATGCTCAGACTTGAAGGACCAGTGCTGACCTTCCCTTGCTAGCTAATCATTTATACACTCCTTGTTTTGAGTGCTCCACCTTAAGGTTTCTCATGACTCACTTTCTCTCTGCAGTGAACAAATAAATGCTGAAGTACACTGTACCCTTCCAAGTGTGTAACCTGTCCCCTCACACTCTCAGCAGCAGAAGCTCTCCAGGCAGCAATGCTATTTGTTGTGCTGTGACCTCAGAGGAACAGGACTTAGCTGAGAGGATGGCAGGGTTCTGGCTGTTTCAGGCTTCTCTTGATGAATGCCAACCCTCACAGGTGCTATGAGGAAGGGATAAAGTTCCTCTGCCTTTTGGAGACAGGGAAGTTATACATTTATAGTTCACCCTCCAAACAGGGAACGCCAAATATTCAGATAGACTACTTTGACCATAGTTTATTGAAGCAAAATGAAACCTGATTATATCTCATAGAGATGTGTATACATAATAGAAACCATACCATATAAACCATATATGACATATATAGTATCTACACTATAATATACATTTTGTTATGCTGTATTTGAACTTCTGCCTTAGCTATGCATTCTACATTAGGCAGGTATATATGCATGTATATCCATCTATCCATATATACATGTGCACACATATATATGTGTGTGTGTTTTTATAAACACGCCTCTTCTAAGCCATTTTTTGTTCTCTGTACATGGCTGAGAGTTCTTAAGGTGACTCACTGAATGGGCACCAGCAGACAGGTTTTGTGTGTGAAGGGAACTGTAAATCAAGGAGACCTGTCTCTGGGTGGTTCAGACCAAAAGACACTCAGCTGCCAAGGCTGCTGCTGGTAACCCTCATCCTCTCTGCAGAGCCTGGTGCATCTGCTGAGTGGGGGTTCTCATGCTGACATCCCCACTTCCCTCTTGCTGCTTTTAGGACAAATAAACAGTAAGTAGTTGCAAATGCCTTGAACATACAAAGAGTGTACAAGGGTGAGTATTAATAATATGTTATGGAATAGCAATAATGGAAAAGAATCAATATTGCCATTAATAAGTCATACAGCAGTTCACAAAAAAGACAGTGAGCTTGAGAAACCTAGTGGAAGCAGATATGAGAGGATATAGGTACAAGAGTGCAAGGAAATTCCATCTTGCCTTTGTCCTTCCCTCGGGTGGCTCTTCCCCAGGAAGCATTGCAGGGAAGCAGTGGGTGGGAGGGCTTCCTCCAAAGAGAGCTTATCTGCCTGGGGCAGGGTCAGCTTGGCTGTAAGGTCAGAAGCAGAGGGAAGGGAGGAACATCTTTTGGCTCATGTTCAGCAGAGGTTGTGGGGCTGGAGCCCCACAACCCCCAGTTCTAAAGGCTTGAGCTAGGCCTAAAATGGGTGGGGAGCACATCAAAATGTCATCGCAAAAAAAGGAGGGAGATGTGATCTGACATGCTAAGAGCACTGCTGCCCTCATGGTCCCTCATGAGACACATCTAATGGGATGGAGCTTCACCACAGCAGTCACAGGGGAGCAGTGGGAGAAGCAGGGCACTACAGGTTGGTCCAGGGTGAGGGAGTGACTTAAACTGCAGGGCTGTGATGCAGAGAAGGATGTGGTTCTTTTAATTCCTTCTCCATGTCCCATTGTTTCCTTTCCAGATGCACACAAAATCGTCCTCTGCCACTCCCAGCTCAACTTTTCTCCTCTCTTTGGCTTTTTGTCTTTTCTCTGTTGTAGAGCCAAGCTCACCAGTGCCCACATCCAGTGCAGTGGGGACTTGCCCATATTGAGTTAAATTTGCCTTTTTTTTGCTATTTCTCCCTATCTGGGACCCATATGTTGAGCAAAACAATTGTAAACAGGATTAGTTCATCATTTTGGCATGGGGCAGCAGAAGGCAGGGCCAGAAATGGGTTCCTCAGAAAAGGTTGTCTTTCACAGCTGTACCCATTTCTTGCGCTGGGAGGACTCAATTTCACGAATTTACAGCGTGTGATTGCAGCACAGAGCTGAGCTCCTGCACACTGAGCCCAGGTTATGAGCCTCCTCCCTATCCGACAGGAAGGTGCTGGAAAGGCCTGGGAGTCAGGAGCACACAGTCAGATCCTGCCTGCCTGGGATATAAAGGACATGACCTGTCCTGCCAACAGCTTTTGGAGCCAAACTCTCCCTGGCTTCAGAGGAGGCTTTATGTGTGTGTAAGGAACCGTGGCAAGGTCAGGGCTAGATTGCTTCACACCACCAAAATATGAATTCGTAGGTTCAACCTGGAGCAAGGCTTGTGCAATAGAACTAAATGGAATAATATAGAAGCTGGGAACTGGAATGGACTGCAATATTACTGGAGGAAGTACACCTACAGCCTCACAGGAAAATGACACACAGATTAATGCAGTCAAATTAACTAGAGTTGTTTTGGTTTTTTTTTTTTCAATCACAGACTTGACCTTAGAGCTTTCCTTTGCAAGCTAAAGATACCACCTTTGACACTGTGAGGTGCATTGCAGAATTGCATCTTTTAAAGGAAGTTCCCAGGCAACCTGCCAGTGCTCTGCAAACAGATGAATTTATGGTCTCTCAGGTACAAACAGGCATGATTTGTGGTCTGCAGGAGGATGTGGTTCTTTCCATTCGTTCTCCCTGTCCCCTTCTATTCCTCCCAAAGCACACATAAGCATGGCTCAGCAATGTAATTGTCCCTGGGCTGGTAACCTGGGACACTCAAGGTTACTTACACACCTTCAGCAAGAATAAGTAACACTTCCAGAAGCACAATCTATTAATCATTCTGCAAAATACTACATTGACTTTGCTGGTATAACTCAAGACATCCAGCAACTCTATGCTATATTCTTATTTCTGCTATTGGATCTGTGCTCTTTTGTTACTTACAATAATTTAAAACTCTCTAAACATGGAATAGTTTGTAAACTGGGAAAATTCCTCTCTCGAAATTGGAAATGTATTTTCCCATACGATCTTGCACCAAAATAAACAGTGTTCACCCTGGAAATGGACCTGATTCCAGGTTCTTGTGCTTTGTGGAACAAATACATCTCTGCAGAGAGATGCAGACAGCCCTGAACTTGCTTTGCTGGCACTCTGAGATGTTTGGATGTGCTCCACAGCACTGTGCCCCAGCTGGTCCCGTGCTGAGGGGAACACCAGGCAACAGGAGAATAACATTTATCAGAAACTCCTTGGGTCTGACAGTGATGAGCATAAGTGCTCTGAGGTCTGTGGGTACATGTGATGATATGACCACGCTCAGGTGGGCAGAGCCAGCTGCCATCCATGCTGTGATATTTGAAAAATTAAAAATTAAAGCCACATCAAGTCCAAGGTGTGCTGGAATGGGTGTGACAAAGTGACAAATGCAATGATTTATAATGAAGCAGTGATTTATAGCCCTGCTCTTTTGACTGTTTTCTGTCAGCTCAGAGAGAATAATTTGTGGTATCCATATTGAGCCCCCAGTTCATGGCATTATTGCTCAGGGACTGCTCAGGGTAAGTTTGGCTACTTTCTAGATTTTCTACCTGTAGTAATAATATAAACCCTCTGTGTACCAGGGAGGTAGAGAGGAAGATGTGGAAACTGCTGTATGCACAATAATGTTTATGAAATGTTGTGCTTAGTTATTTCACTACCTGCTTGTTAATATGACTTTGTTTGCTTCCTTCATTCAAGGGTCTTAAAATGCCTCATAGTAATTCATTGAAGAGCAGTAATATTTTATTAGTTAACTGATAGACAAACAAAATTATATTTAAATAAACAAACATATATGGGGCCACAAAAATCTGTCTCTATTTTTAAACAAGATGCAACAGAAGCAGGAATTTTCAGTGCTAAATATGGTCTAAGTGCTACTGTGAGTTCAGGTTACTGGTGCAAGGTCCTTTACTTCTCAAAGGGTACCAGGGAGGCAAACTTTGTCCCATTGCTGCTCCAGAAATGCAGCACTGAGAGATGGTTTGGCTCTCTTAAGGTTAGCTGCCAGTTTTGAGAAACTAAGGAAGCCCTGATCCAAGGCTCCCAGTTTTTACTAAGGCCATCAAATCACATTTTCCTTACTGTGACCATGTTGTCTCAGAAATAGTTTTGATTGCTGTCCTATACAGCCTTTTTCTGCCTTTGGGATTTACTCTTGACATATGGGTGTTTTCAACCTCCTCCAGAAAACATAAGTTGCTCTGAAAAGGGAATTAAGTTGGGAAGATTTTCTACAGTTTTAAAAATCCAGCACTTCCATACCCATCCTCTAAGAAATCCTTTGTGATCCAAAGTATTGTTGTCTGTCATTGCATTGGCAGGCCTTCCTTTGTCAAAGCCTTTCCATTTTTCTTCCTAGGATATTAACACAGTCGTAATCATCAGTTAAAGCACCTAGTGAGATAAAACTTGCTTCTGAAACTGGGTTGGCTGGAAGGGACATCAAGTTATTTATCTTGCATTTTTAGTGGTATTTTTTTAAGCATTAATAATTATCCAGATTATTGGTTTTGCTTCCCTTCCAATAATAAGGACAAAATTTGGAACTGTTTCACAGTGATCCTGGAAGAACAAGAACGGGATGTCTTGTTCCCTGGGTAGGATTCATTCTAAATTCATTGTTATTTCCAGACAACTTCTTCAGCTGGATGTTTGCCCTGCTGTCTCCCCACCTGTATGTTGTTAACCTAAAGATTATTTGAGATAATTACAAAGTGGCTCAAACTTTACCCTCCTCAAGCTGAGTTAATGGAAGTATAAATGACACTTTTTCCAGCTTTCTTGACAGAAGTGCTGCTTGCCATTACCACAGCTGATTTTGTCCTTAAACCAAATCATTTCCAGAGTCTGATGTCCTCCAAGATCTCCAGAGCCACAGCTGTGATGGCTGAGGCTGGTGCTTGTTGGTACCAAGTTGATGAAAACCTACCAATCATTATTCCTCTGTACAGATTCACCAGAAGTCAGATGTGTCTCCATGAGCCCAACAAAAACCAAGAGTTTTGTGCACGTATGTGGTTTGGCAACAGCCACACATCAGAGCTCTGGGGCTCTCTTTCTAGCACGACATGGGGTGCCCTTTAAATTCATGGGACACTTGAATCACAGCTAAGATGAGGCTTTTGAGTGGTTAGATGCATTTTAGAAATATAGGTTTCAAATTGTTAGTTTTGCCAAACTCATTGCCTGTCATGGACAAGTCCTAAAGGACAGGTAGACCCTTCACTGTCACTGCCCTCTGTGAGTACACAGAACACTAATGTGGCAGGATCTAGCCTGGGTCACAAGTGGGTGACACTGCCACTGACACAGTGTCCAAAGCTCTCCCAAGTGGTGGAGCAGGGCTCCCTTGCCCAACCCTGCACTGTGGGGCAGGGAGAACCCACATGTCATTTCAAAGGACATTTTTATTTTGAAGCAACCTTCTGTGGCAATGGCTGTTACTGGCAAAACGAGCTTTTTCTGCTATGGATTTTTTCCTTGGTAGGTAAGTTAAAGTAATTGTGGATGTAGGTGTACAGCTGACTTCTGCATAAGAAAAGAACACACACAATCTGCTGCAAGCAGGAGGCTGCTCTGTCAGTGCTGCTACCCTGTGCAGCCAGGGCTGGATCTCTTGCAGACTGGCACATCCCCACCCTCAGCCTCACAGTGGTAGAGATGTCTGGGTGCTCTGTGCCAACCCCAGCTCCCTTCAGCCACTGCCAAATCCCTTGCAGGGCCAGTGTTTTCCTGGTATCATGTCAAGAACCCTTGGGGAGGTGGTCTTGCAGCTTCCAGCAAGCATCTCTGCCAGGCCAGCACTGCCCTTGGCTGCTGGGTCACTCCTGGCAGAGGTGACAGAGGCAGGCAGCCCTGCAAGGGCCCTGGCACAAGCCTGTCCTGAACCTCTGCCCACAGACTCCTGCCTCTGCCCAGCTCACCCTTTTGCCGCCTTTCCCCCAGGGTCCTAACTCCCAACTTTGTTGCTCTATAAACATAATAACAATAATTATTCTCTCATTGGACACATAGCCATCTTCTTTGTTTGCAGGCTTAGATAAATATCATTCAAATCATGGAGTCTGATTTGTGAGTCAGGACGGTGGCAGCCCTCCAAAACCTCCTGCCCATGGAGTGTGTTTGTGTGAGAGGGAGAGAGTTTCACTGTATGAAGAGTAAGAAACTGGAAGCCAAGTGAATTAAATACAAAGCAGATAATTATGTGTAATTCATTTACTGACTAATGATTGCACCTTGGTGTGGAGGTTCATTAATTCATTTGACTCTGCAAGGTTCTCAAAAACAATCTCCCTACTACAAGATAAGAGCTGGCTGACTTGTTAACAGAGCAGTGTTTACATTAGTGTTATTGTAAGATTCTGCCTTTTTGGCTCATTTTGTATTTTATCTCATAGCTATTCACTTTTCCTGGTTTATCTGGTGTCTCTTTGACAGTTTCAATTGCTCAGTGCTAGTCGAGGCTGGGTGTCATTGCAGAACTGAAGACATCATCTGCTCCTGAAAGCAATTAGACATGGTTCTTCTCTCCAATCTGCTGCAGCCAAACCTTGTCATGGAGACTGTGACTTTGGCAGGGAGGTAGCAGGTCACAGCCCCCTTTTCTCCACTGTTGGGGTCCCCTGAAAATTGGCACTCTTCATGGTGTCACCCAGTTGTCACCGTAGCCTGATGCCATCAGCACCTTCCAGCTGAACACCAGCAGGCAGTACCAACCTCCACCTAAGAACACTGGGTGGATTTTGGGTTGAAGACACTAAGACAAAGCCTTTGATGGGGTGAAAAATCTCGTGCTAACCCAGTGAAACCCAGCAGCAGTGTCTCAGTGTTGATGCCATTCTTAAGACCTCAGCCTGTGTGACGCCACTCACGCCTGGCACTCTCAGCCCCCAGTGCCCTGGGCAAGCAGGGCCTGGGCACTGCATCTGCAGTCCCAGGGGGAGCTGTGAGCCATGCCAGGCAAAGCCCCGTGCCTGAGGGCTCACTCAGTGCTGCCAAGCAGCAGAGGTGCTACCAAGGTGGTGTTTGTACCAAGTGGCAGAACCAGAAGAGCTTTGGCAGTTGTGCTTCCACTGCAATGGCTAGATATAAGTGGAGCTCCTCTCCCACCCTCTCCTTCCCAGTAAAACTATACACTCAGTTAATTGCTCAGGACCTCTGTGATGATGGTTTGTCAATCAACAGACATTTGACCAGTTCATCATGTAACTGAGAACCATTATTTTATCTGCCAGTTTAAGCACAGGGTACATGAGAGGTGAATACAGAGCATTTGTGCATGAGGCAGAGGCCTACATCTGCAAGCACTGGAAGAATGTATTTCTCTATGAGATGCACTTAAAGACTGAATTTGAGAAGGGAACAAAACAAGAATGACATATCCTTGAAGGAATAATAAGGGAAAGGGGAAGTTATTTGAGAGTTTGAATAGAGACTATTTAATAAATCATGACATGATCACAGAGAAGGAGGAAAACCCAATACAGTGATTACACTTGCACAGACTTTATGTTGTTACTTGCCATGGTGTATGCTGAAGTGCCACGCTGTGGGGCTGAGCTGATGGCTGCCAGCAGAACAGCAGCAGTGTCTGATGTAACTGCCATTGCTGCAGGAGCACACACTTGCAGGTGTCTCCTTGGAGCTGCCTCCAGCCTTGGAGCATGAGCTCCCCCACACTCCCCTGCATGCTGGGCCTTGCAGGTGCTGGGCCTGGCTTTGCAGCCCTCCTGGGCAAGTGACACAGGTGCTGCTTTCTACAGCCATGGCAGCCAGATAATGAAAACAGCAGCAACAAACAAAACCAGTAACCCTCTGCTCTGCTGTTTTGATTTGAGCAATTTGTAGTGAGAAAAGCCAAAACCAGCTCATCTCGTTGACATGAGTATTCCCATTTACTAAAATGCAGTCACCATGCACTTTAATTTTGAGCCTGTGCAATCCTTTTCCGATGAAGATCTGGCAAGCCAGGACAGATTTCAGTCCATGAGATACTTGCAGTGTGATAGCATTTTACCTGTAGGTGGATCTTCATTTTAGATACTGAGATGCAGAGCCAATGAGCCTGATTCACTGCTGTGTTACTCCAGTTTTTCAGTGGAATAACACCACTGAATCATCAGCAAAGCTGAAATAACAAATGATAAAATGAGAGCATTGTGTCAAAGTTTGCAGCGAGTGCATTAACTTATATGGACTTTTTTCAATTTGAAATGTATCAAAAATATGACAATGCGCCCAGGCTAAAGTTTTACAAGTCAAAAAAAAAATTTAATATAACAGCTACTGTGGGAATCCCTCAGTATCTCTATGTGGTAAGTAATATTTTATTTTCATTCAGAAAAAGAGGATTGTTGAGAAGAGTCCTTAAACAGCTTCTCAGAAGATGCAAGTTTAGATGTGGTTAATTTCTGTGCTGGGTACCATGTAAAACTTAGAAATAGGACAAGTTAAAAAGACAGTCCTGAGTTGTTTTGGTTTTTTTTTTTTTTTTTTATTTATGCAAACACTCATTGAGCAGTTGAAAACAACTGAGTAATTGTGAGGTTTTTGCAAGTAATGCTCTGGAAAAGCCAGCTGAAGGTAGGAGGCAAGGTTGCAATTAGTATTTCTAATTATAAAGTGTATACATAAAACAATGTAGCATCATAAATAAAGGCCAAATGTAAATGATGCAATAGGAACAGTAAAACATAATACAAAGATGGATAAAAAAGCCAGCAAGATAAATACTTGTTAATTATCTATATTTTTCCAATTATAGAAACAACAACAACAACAGATAAGAGAATAGTGGTGCTTTGTTTTATTTTCTGCAGCTTTTACAGTATCCCTGTCTCAGTGGCACCTGATGCTGCTGCTTGTGTTGTAGACCAGAGCCCGCCTTGGTGATTCCCGGTGTCAGATCCAGTCCTGACAGACCATGGGACACACTGATGGTGTGGCTGCTGTGGCAGCCCATGGCTCAGGCTCAGGTTACTTCTGCCTAGCTCTGGCTTTGCCTTACCCATGACTCATGGCCACTGCCACCATGGAAAGCAGCTTCCAAATGCTACAACGGGAGGGCTCGGTGAGCCTGACCCCGTAGGGCTTGGGGAGCCAGATTTGTGTCAAATTCAGGCCATGGAGCACGGAGAACAGGGACTAACTGAAGTGCTGCATGGGGGGCTGTGTTCAGCAGTCTGTGGTGTGTTCAGATGCACCCTGAGCTTCAGCAGCCTGTGAAATGCTTTGTGCAGCACATGGGAAACTGCAGGGTATGGAGCATCCCCAGTGCAGCACTCCTCTGACTGACACCTGTGCAAGAGCACAGCAGGATTACGTGCTGCACTCCTCACAGAACTGCTCTCCAAAGAAAGCCCTGCATGCAACGAGAAAAGGTGAAGAGACATAATACCTTAGGGAAATGTTTTTATTTATCCTCCTTGGGAGCATATATGGCAATCACCCATGCAGCATGATCCAGGATGTCGAAAACCATTTCATTATGTTCTATAAATAAAGGACTGATGTGGTTCAATTGTATCAATTATGCAATTCTTCTAAGTGGTGTAGTCAAGGGTAAATTCAGGCAAAGGGCACTCCCTTTGTAGCTACTTCTGCTCTGTGCTCTTCTAGTATTTACCTGCTCCTTGTATACCACAGACAGATGAATCTACCCACTATTATTTACCACTATACCACTGACTTCTCTTTGGCCAGGAGCTTTTCCTATGCACGGATGACACAATGAAATAGAAAATGGAAGTCAAGACACTGCTGTGTGTTAGTCTGTTGTGCAAGATATGTGGCTATACAGTAATTTTGAGCAAAGCATCAGGTTTAAACAATGTTTAAACTGACACTGTTATTATGCGACATTGTTAATTATGGCTAGGAAGGTATTTGAGGTTAGTTGGTGCTACCTGTGTCCATTTTATAATTACACCAAGAAAAGAATGACTAAGTTATGCCCAAGCTAATCGTATCCATTTGATTTTATCCCTCCTCTTCACCACTGTAAGTCACTTACATTCTGAGCTGTAAGTGTTTTTGAGGGGTTTGGGTGCATTTGAGCTAAACACAATGGAGCTCAGCACTGACTGGGCACCTGCAGGTAACGTAGCAATAGCAGCACTAACAACAGCAATAATAAATACAGCTAGTCCAAGTGATAAGTACACAATAAATGTCACTTTTTTTCCTGTCACTGTTACAGTTACCTGCAAGAGGTTTATCCTTATCTACTGCCGTGCTGTAAGTTCTAGGATGTGCTTGAGCAGACAGATGATGAAGCTCTGTGGCACAGCACGATGTCCTCCTGGTGGGACAGCTCCCAGCAGCAGCTGGGGACCAGCAGCAGCAACCAGTGCCAGCCCTCCTGCCAGCTGTGCTGCAGGGTTTCAGTATCCAAGGGATGCACAGCACAGCTCAGCTGCTCCAGCTGATGGAAATGGGCATCTTAAAGTGCAGCCCCCCTCCTGCTCTTCAGCTGCCCCAGCTCCCAGGAACCAGCCCAGCACGTCCTGCACTGTGCCTGCCATGGGCCCCAGCCCGGGCCAGCAGCTGTGGCACAGACCTGACATTGTACCATATAAGCTGTCTCGTTTGAATGCTACCTGTCAGTGCAAAAGACCCACAAAATCTAAACCAAAACAAAACCCAAAAAACCCACCAAAACAAAACCAAAGAAAAAAAAATCCCCCAGTGTCACTGGATTTATCCCAGAAAGTAATTTGGTAACTCATAGTCTTGTTTGCCTATGACAAAAGGCTGTAGTCTGCCATTGATGGCACTTACGTAAAATAGAACTGCCTGCAAGGCCTGAATGCTGTAATTAACAGGCAGTTTTGGAAATTATTGGCTAATGCTATTTAATAGAAATATTGCCAACTATTGTTGTAAAAACTTGGTTTGTTCCTTTGGTATTAATATAAAATGACTCAACGTGGCTTCACGGGGAAACATACCTTTGTCTGTTTTTACAATTACCTACATTTTTACCAAAGTACCTACATTTTTACATTGGCTAAACATCACAGTGCAAATTTTGGAATTTAAAGGTTTAATTTCTCAAAACTAACTAGAGGGTCAACAGCCTACTGAGCAGCTACAATGCTGGTGATACAACCTGGCCCTTTTCTTGCAACATGGCATTACTGCCTAGGCCTGCTCCTATGGCAGCCAAGGCAGCTTTTGCCACTGGTGGTGTTAAAGCAGTAGTGAGTTTAATGGTTTTTGTATCAGAGAAATACACTCCTGTAAGCCTGAGCAGCATTTCCCTTGCACTGTGTACACTATCACGCAGAAAATACACATTTTTGTTAATAAACTCTCTGGATCACACTGGAGAGTACAGGTAACTCCGAGACAATGTGCTGTGCTCTTGTGATGTAGCTGTTCTACCACTTAAGAACATTTTCACTTATTTCACTTCAGTTGCAATAGTGACTAAAGGTTATTTCTCAAACCTTGTCACCCAGGAGGTACCTGCTGAAATGTTTCCGTTTGATTGCTAAAGAGTAGAAAGCAACAAATTAATATTGGCAAATTTTACATGAGGCATGATAAGAATGTTGCACACCTCAGCCTAATGCCCACCTTCACTTCAGGGAAAGGAGAAACCAGACTTGCAGACACATTAATTGCCTCCTGGTTTGAGAGTTCCCACTCACCTGTTTGGAAATGAACTGCAGAGTCTCCCTGCTTTCTATTTACTGCACTGAGCCAGTAATCTCACAGTGCTTCTAAAGAGTCGTTAATTGCACCCCTAGTACAGCATTTTATGATGCCTTTTAATGTATAGATTTAAAAGAAAAGGCAATCCATACAGAGATCAGCCTTCCTGATACTTGAAGGGGAGGCAAAGTTCTCTCTCTGTTCAGCTGGAAGTAGCACAAAGGTGACACTGCTCATGTTTGGGACAGCTCAACAGCCTGGGCGTGACTCACCAAACCGGGGTCACCTCACCTCAGCTGTAGCACTCTCAAGGGCAAGGATCAGGCAGTGTCAAACAAAAACAGAGCTCCCAGAGTCTAGCTTCTGGCTGCACCTTTTGGGAGTTTGAACACACAGGCCGTGCATCCTTTCTGGGGCAAGAGCCAATGCCCTTACATTTCTCCTAAGGGCAGGTGCTCCATAGCACACGGGCACTGACACTGGTGGTAGAGACCTTCTGGATATGCCTGCAGTAAGCAAGAAGGGACACTGACAGCACCAAAGGGATTGGGGTACCCCGTCCCACTGGCTTGCAGAAGCACTTACCACAGCAAGCTCTTGGAAAACCCTGTGAAACCCAGACCATGATCAGATGCCAGTTAGAGCCTGCCAAGCTGAACTGCTGGCTGACGTTGTCTGTAACCTGCACTGCTCTTGGAGCAGCTGGTGTGCAGTGATCCTGCTCAGGAAGGCACAGTAACTCCCCAGTTCTCTTTTGCAGACCCAATACCTGCCCACACGTGGTCTCAGTGGGGAGCAGAGGCTCGGGGCGGTAAGGCACCCCAAAACACTCACAGGTCTGGAGGCTGAGCAGTCCCAGGGCCGGGGTCAGAAGCAGAACTGCTGCTGCAGCAAACATTCCAGTGTATGGCATGGCTGTCACCGGCCTAATCCCTGCCTCACACGCAACAGCTGTGTTAGGTGACATGCCACATGCCTGGATCAGATGACACTGATCCTACAGTGCTTATAGAGGTTGTGGAGCTTGTATATTAATATATTGAGTGAATTGATTTCACCTTCCATTGCTGCCTCTTCTCTTTTCCCTCCATTGACCTGCACGTTAAAAGACAACATATCCCCTTGTCCAGGCCCCATGTATCCTTGTACCAGGAGAATCCCTGTCCATTGGCTAAAAACAGTGAAGGTGTTAATGCATCTTCTCCTTTGAAGTGTTATTCCATCCTCCCACATATCTTTCTTCTTCAGTAACTACAGTCAGCCATCCCCTAGACCTACACTCACTCTGACCCCAACTCACTGATGAACACGCATAAAAGCAGATCTTGCTAAAGACATTGCTGCTCCTGTTCCACAGTGTGTTTCTAAGCTTGTTTGGATACTATATCTGATCCCTAAATGTGAGCCCACTTCCTGGGTAAGGACTCTGGGGTTTAGCATTCGCTCTGTGGAACAGGTCACTCATTACATCTCTTAGCACCTTGCCTTGGAACCAGGGCAAGGGGAGGCTACCACTGGTCCTGATGAAGAGTTTGAGAACATCCTCCCTGTGGGGATGGGCTCCACAGAACCTGAGCCCACCCAGAAGGGCTCCCCTGAGCCTTCTTGTTACGGTGGAGCGCCCAGCTGAGTGTCTGAAGGTGCACGAGGGCCCTTGCCTTGCTCCTCCTGCCCTCCCTTCCCAGGCACAGCCCTGCACTCTGAGGCTGGGGCCCTCCCTACATGCTTGCCTTTGCTTCTGGTAAAAATTTTCCACTTCACACTAACACCCTCCAGTGATGATGGAAGATGCTGAGCAATCACAGAGCTTGGTGTGGGACACTAGTGCCAAAGAGGTTTCAAAAGGTGAAAGGAGGAAAAGTTGCCTACTGCTGGTACTGTAAGGGCTCAGCACTGATGCCATGAATAAAAGGCAGCGTGTTGGATGTTTTGTTTTGCTTGTGTGTAAACTGTACGGTTAGAATCTGAATAAACATATTTTGTCAATTTTATTACCTTTTTGATATAAAAATAAATAACCTTAAACAAAGAAGGAGGGGGGAGCTGCCAATCCAGACTAGTTCAATAGGAACTGCACTGACAAGGGAATAATTTTGTCCCAAAGATAAGGGGATGAAATTATAAGCTTTCAGGGTGGCAAAGCCCCTACAGTGGGAGATATGTTTTACACAGGAGGCTCTAGAATTTTAAAGGGGACTCTTTGAAAAGGAAAGGAAAAACCAAAAACGCTATAATTTTTTTGCTACCAGAGCTGCTTTCTAGCTTAATGGGAAGGCTGCATGCAAACAGCTGCTGAGAAATAGGAGCATGACAGGGTGACAGCAATTAGGAACATTTTAATGATCATTTTAAAAATCACAAGGAAATTATACCGAGTATTAAGTAACTGAATATAAAACAGACATCAACAAATCATGCTTTTACTTTGCAATTAATCTTAGCAGCGAGTTTTAGGCTTACCACTCTGATGCCAACATGGGAATTTCCAGCACACGTAATTACTGCTCTGTGGGAGTGAACAACCACTTTCTGTCATGAAGCAAAGGAGAGACCCTCAGACCATCTGCAAAAGGTGGGTNACAATCAGGGCACCACACCTTTTGATAGTATCTCTGTAATAAGCAAACAACTTTAAATTATATTGTGTCACTCCCGGAGGGTGACCCAGCAAATCAGGTTTCATTAATGCAGAAGGACTGTAGTGTGCAGGTGCTCACACTTACCTTCCAGGACCCTGGAATCCTCAGCCTGCCATGCAGAGGAATCTAAGCTGTGTCTCCTTCATTATCAATGCACATGGCTCCAAGCAGCACTTCACTACACCAACATCCTTTTTGCTTTTCTGTGCATCACTCCTAAAAGTCTTCCAATGTGCTAGTAAGGAGATTAAGGTATAAACCCATCACAGAATTGCCATCACATTAGCATGGATATGACAAATGATGACAGAATTGGGCATGTTTCTTCCAATTAGCCAGACACGCCCGATGCTGCCTGCCTGAGTTCCTGCAGAGTCCTTACCAGCCACTGCTGTGCTGCCTCTGTCCTCAAGTGCAATTCCATGGTCCAGTTTCAGCCATGAAGAATGTGCCTGCTCTGCTGAGTCCTTCTGGCTGTGAAGGCCCCAGTGAGCCCTGCAGGACCCGCCATGGGGCTGGCCCGTGGTGGCACTGAGCAGTGCTCCCAGGCGTGTTGTTTTCCACAGCAGAGGGGCAATTCAGGGGATGTCACAGATGCTGCCTTGGTTGGGAGCAGCTGCCGTGGCTGCAGCCAAGCCCCTGTGGCAGGAATAAGTCTCAAGCCACCCAGATGCAAGCCAGCTTGGCACAGTAGTATTTGTCCTGCTTGGGATCCACAGTCTGACCTGGTGGCTTTTCAACCATTCGCTTTCTTACCTTCTATAGCAGTACCATTGACCTCAGTCCTGTGTTCAGATACCCCTGAACCAAAGTTATAACTAGTGAAACTCAGCTGTTGTCTCTGAATTCAAACCACTATAGGCCATTCTGCAAATGCAGTTTTTGGCAAATGCCTGGACCTTCCTGTTGACTGAACTATTCATGCTTTCTAGAAAGGACCATGCCTATCCTAACACTCCATGCAGCTGACCTTACCCTTTCTTCCTGCTTATTTTTTTTTTTTACTCAAACTATTGGAATCTTTGCCAGGGCCAGGACCTGGCACCACCACACTGTACTGTTCAGTGGCCTGGTAGCCTCATGCTCCTGCTCTGAAGTAACACAAAGACCACGGCAACAATGGCAGGAAGATTGTCCTTTGGTGGTGGGCCTGGGAAGAAAGGGAGGGCCAATGGAGGAGAAATAGGAGTGTCCTGGTTAAGTTGCTTCTGGATTGGTCCTGCTGAGCCACTCCCTAACAAAAATTTCCTCAACCAACAGCACAGGCTCATGCTGAAGGTCTCATGAATTCAAAACGTAATCAACCTCCTCGTTCTGAAAGGGATTAGCCAAAGCAAAGATGAAGATATCTTACATAAGATATCCATGCATTTTTCCTGGGAATGTTATGGAGCAAATCCACAAAGGAGCCATGTCCAGATGCAAGAAGGTAGCTAGTAACAGCCAGTATGTATCTAATAAAAACAAATTGTACCTGACTGGTACATGGCATGTACTGGAATGATTCAGTTCCTGTATTGGAATGATGGACAAGGTGGGGGAAGCAGTGGATGTCTTTTATTTCATTTTAGCATGGTCACTGTCATTGTCTCCCATATGAGCCAATCTAGGATAGCATTGCATCAATGGATGCACCACAACCTGACTAAAAAAAGCTCACAGCTATCCTGTAAGACTTGAAGGATAATAATGGTCAAGAACTAGACATTTAATTGGTATTAACAGATGGCATTTTTCAAGTGACAACACTAGGGCCAGTGTTCACCAGCAATCTGGATGACAGAAAATAATGCTTCCTCAGCAAGTCTATGCAGGACACTGCACTGAGGTTCTCTGTCATTATGCTGGAGGACAAGGCAGCCATTCAGGTGGTCTTCAGCAACCTGGAAGACAAGTGTGAAAGAAATCTGTTGAAATTTATCAAGGATAAATGTAAAGTCTGCACCTGGCACAGAATAAACCCCTGTGACAGTCAGCAGCATGCCTTTGCAGTGCTGATGGGCAATGGCACCCTGGCCTGAGAGAGACAGGCTCTCTGCAGAGGTGAACAGCACAAGAACAGAAGAAATTGCAATGAACATCCTAGAAGAAATTTTTCAAATTAAGAGCAGTTAAACTCGAGCAGGTGCCCAGGGAGGTTTGTGAAATCCAATCCTTGGAGATTTCAAAAATGTAATGGACAAAGCCCTGAGCAGCCTAAGCTAATGTTGAGGTTAGCCCTGCTTTGAGGAGGTTGGTGTACAGCCCTGCAGATGTCCCTTCCAACCAATATTATTCCGTGTCTGTTTTGTTGGGCTTTTTGTTTGTTTTTATAGCTGTTAACCAGGGAGATTCATCTGGAGTTAATGATTCCCCAGAAAGAATGGAAGCTGTTACCACTATTATGGTTACCTGCCAATTATTTATTTATAATATGAATGAATTCTGACTATGCATCACAAGTTCAAACAGTCAAGAGACTTCAGAGATTTTGTGTTTAAGGATCAAAGATACTAACTTTCTCTCTCAGATCTTAAATCTAGGCAGAAAATAGGCAGAAAGTAGGTCCTGGCTCCGCATAGGAGTTAAATTTGCAAAACCCCCCTCAGTTCAGAGCTAGCAGAAAAAAGACTGTTTCTCAGCTTTGTTTTGGATATATGCAGCTCTCACACGTTCTGTGGTGGCAATTCAACATGTTGAGAGGCTTTCCAATGAACCATTGTTCTCACCTAAAAGCAGCACCTGAGATCTTGCCTCCAAACCGAACCTCTGCTTCAGGATTTTCCTCACCCCATGATTTGTTTGCACAGGTAGCACAGCCCATCTCTACCCCCAGACTGTCCCTTGCATACGGGTGTGGGACAGCCTGTGATGGCAGATGTGCAGGGGACAACTGTCCAGCTTGTGACACCCTGCACAGACACAGGGAGCGTGTGAGGCACAGAGCAGCTCTTCACACACTCACACATAAAAACACACACACACATAAACACAAACACACACACACATAAACACACACACATAAACACACAGACACAGACACTCACACATAAACACACAGACACACACAGACACACACACACTCACACATACACACAGACACACACACACATATACACACAGACACAAACACACATAAACACAGAGGCACACACNCACTCACACACACTCATACTCTCGCACACACTGACTCTCTCACACACACTCACACTCACACTCACACACACTCATACTCTCGCACACACTGACTCTCTCACACACACTCACACTCACACTCACACACACTCATACTCTCGCACACACTGACTCTCTCACACACACTCACACTCACACTCACACACACTCATACTCTCGCACACACTGACTCTCTCACACACACTCACACTCACACTCACACACACTCATACTCTCGCACACACTGACTCTCTCACACACACTCACACTCACACTCACACACACTCATACTCTCGCACACACTGACTCTCTCACACACACTCACACTCACACTCACACACACTCATACTCTCGCACACACTGACTCTCTCACACACACTCACACTCACACTCACACACACTCATACTCTCGCACACACTGACTCTCTCACACACACTCACACTCACACTCACACACACTCATACTCTCGCACACACTGACTCTCTCACACACACTCACACTCACACTCACACACACTCATACTCTCGCACACACTGACTCTCTCACACACACTCACACTCACACTCACACACACTCATACTCTCGCACACACTGACTCTCTCACACACACTCACACTCACACTCACACACACTCATACTCTCGCACACACTGACTCTCTCACACACACTCACACTCACACTCACACACACTCATACTCTCGCACACACTGACTCTCTCACACACACTCACACTCACACTCACACACACTCATACTCTCACACACACTGACACTCTCACACACACTCACACTCACACACACTCTCACACACACTCATACTGTCACACACACTGACACTTTCACACACACACTCACACTCACACACACTCACACACAGGCACACACAGCCCCCCCCAGCCCGGCTGGTATTGGCATTCAGCTGCATCCCAGCCAGCACACTGGGGCTGTGCATTATTTGTGTGCAGCCATTTGTCCAGCAGCCCAAGCTGCCAGAAGTTCAGGAAAATAGCTGCTGCCATGACAAAGCCACAACCAAAGCTGGTTGCTGAGTCTCAGCAGAACTACACTGCAAACACTGAGGCATGGCAGACCATGCCTCCAAGCAGCACTGCCTGCAATGCCAGGTATGTCACCTGAAAGTGGGCCAGGATACTGAGATATACAGGATATATAGATAGATCTGCTGGTCTCTGGAGAGACAAAGGTCGCTCCTGTGAGTCACACACCTAAATCCCCCCAGCCCCAAAGGCCAGCCCTCAGCCCTTCTGTAAGCTGATGGTTGTCAGAAGAACAATGAATCTCAGAAAAGACACTGGATTTGTGCATTAAAAATAATAAATGCAGATCTCTGCATAAGTTGGGTTCTGTGACACCAACATAAAACCTGGGCCAAAAAGGAAAAAATAAATAATTAGAAGTAAAACTCCAAACCTATTTGAAAGTATGTTCAGAAGCTAACAAGCAAAACCTCTTATCCAAACAAATCGTAGTTAGATCTTAGGTGACACCATGCTTATCAAAGTTTAGCCAAGAAGCTTGCTTGGAGATACTTCTTCAGCCTTAACATAACACTACCAGCCTGGAGAAGTGCTACTATAAAACCCCTCATTAAAATGCTGTTGTGGTATTTCTGTATCGATAGTAATTTATATCACACTGATCTGCCAACTATGATCAGCAAACTGGACTGCTTCTGCCATGGCACTTCTGGCTCAAATCCTCTCCCCCATGTCCCCCCCTCCCTTTCCAACACAACTGCTTCCCACTGGGCAGCTGCATGTGTTCAGCCTGGCAGAAGGGTCATTCTGAATAAGCTTCTCTCTGTCCACATTTGCCCAGCCCTGCAGCACTCCAAACATGCAGGTGGGGTATCAGAGATGCAACAGCCACATCAAGAGCCAGACACACACATCTGTGGTGCTCTGTTGGTAAGTATGCTTGGGTGCAATTATCAGAGCCACTACAGACCTTATCCCTGCAGTGGATGGGCAGCTGGAATTTATATTTGCTGGAGGGCCCAAGTGGCTGCTTTGAAATGCACGAAGGATAATACCAGAGAAGCACATCTGCAGGTCACAGACACTAGTGCAACAGCCAGTGTGATAAAACACCCTCATAAGAAAGTACAGGGTGCATCTTCTGTGGGGGAAAAAAAAGGAAAAAAAAAAAGAAAAAAAAAGAAAAACGAAGACATTAGGTGAGGTAGCTGGGACTGCCAGGAGCAATGTGAAATCAGTTTACATTAGAGCAGGTTGCTCTTGATTTCACTACAGCAGTCGTCATGCTTGGTAAGAATAACAAGCTATTCACATGGCAGCCACCATTGTGCAGCTGAGCACATGCAGCCCAGGGTAAAAAATCTGAGCAAATGCAGTGGCTAGGATGGGACTTTTTTTTAAAGCACATAAAATGGTTATGTAAATGAGTTTCCACTTCAGGAATCTGTGAGAACAATCATTTCCCTGTTAAGAGGAGTTTGTTGCTGGAGCACCTGATGCTTTACCTGAAATCTGCTCTTTGGATTGAAACACTGTCATATCCATCCCCCTGCAGCTCCTAGGTCCTTCCCACTATCTCACCCCTTCAGTCTCCAACTTACTTTAATACTTTCAAGCTCAGAAGATCTAGATTTGCACCTTCATGCATGCCCAGAACTGCCCTAGTCCTGACAAGGCCAAGCAGCTCAGCCCAATTCACACCTATGTCTGATCAGGATCAAGAAACTAGGCGTTGCTTTGCCTAAATCCCCTGAGGGCTTTGATCAGGGATTATATGTTACCTGGTGACTGTTTCATGTAAAATGCATAAACAGTCCTGGGAGCAGAGTCCAGAATCTCAAACTCCCTGACAAATGCTGGAGCTAACAGGCAGGACAGCCACGCTCACCTCACCCACTGGTGCAGTGAGGTTGCTGTAGACTGCTGCCCTGGAATGTTCAGCTCCCAGCCTTGCAGCTTCAGTGCTCTGCTAGAGGTGGCAGCTGAGAACAAACAGCCTCTGGAGAGCAGTGACCCTGTCTGTCACTCCCTGGCTGCTGGTAATCCACACTTCAGATTAGATATTTGTGCTGTGACAGAAGGCTGGATCACTGCAGCAGTAGCATTTAAGCCTCAAAATTTCCCTATTAATCTTTCTGGTCACCTCACTGAATATTTTGATCCTTGTGTGGAAGAGCCAGGCTTGCCTCAGGCATGCTGCAGGGATTGCTGGCTGTGAAATCAGGAGCTGGGCACTAGAAATAAGAATCACAGAGCTTAATACTGACACATCAAAGTAAGATATAACTTTAAAAACTTGCAATTGCATCT
Organism: Phainopepla nitens; assembly: GCA_013400175.1. Classification (NCBI taxonomy): domain Eukaryota; kingdom Metazoa; phylum Chordata; class Aves; order Passeriformes; family Bombycillidae; genus Phainopepla; species Phainopepla nitens. The sequence continues at coordinate 75,047 of VXBQ01012287.1, forward strand.
GCTAATAGATACACCCCATCCTCAGCCTAGGCACTCAGGCCTTGGTGTTTGACATGACACACATCATGAATTAACACGTGCTAAGTGAGAAAGCCATTGGGAAAATCTGTACTGCTGCTATTGCTACAGGGAAACAAAGTCCTCCCCTACCCAAACAGTACATCAGCTTCCTCCCTGATAATGCTCTCTCCCTAAAAACTAGTGGTGCATTTGTCTCATTTAGGACTACCTAGGGGGAGGAGCAAACAGCTTTGTTTTTTCTAAAAATGGGGAGAAATTGCCTTTATATCATTAAATAGCAAAATTATTTCTGCGTCTGTTTGTGTTGCTCATAGAAGAATTATTTTACAATAAAAATGCACAAATTCATGACAGTGTGCAGCTTGGTATGGTTGGTTTCCATTTTTACTATAAAATTTATATTTGTGATGGTAGAAATTGATAATTCTGCCCTGAACCACATACACAAAATGCTTTGACAAATGCTGCATCTTGCTTATAAATGCAAAGCAGAAGTTGTTTCTGAGTTTCACTTATTCAAGAACTCTTCCATAATGAATTTCCCTATTTGCTGCAGTACTGAGGACATTCCTTTGGAAACCACTCAGCACACCCAGTACACACACCAAAAATGCCAGGAGAGAGCCACAGGCCAAGCTGTTTCCCATAAATGCTCTCAGGCTTCCATCTGAGATGACATGATAAAGAGCAAAGCTATTCACATGGATTTCATGCCATGATCTGGAGGAAAAACTTTCTGGTATACCTCAGAAGAACGAAAAAAAGAAAGAGAAAGCTGGGAACATGCTTCTGAATTGTGCATTCCAGCCAAAGCAAGCTCCACCATGACTTTATGACTACTGCCACAACTTTGGACTTCCACTGTCCTTGCCATCACAGGCACTGTTGGCGAGTCCTCACTAAAAGCCAGAGCAGCTGCCAGCTGAGCTCTGCATCATCATAGCTGCTGCTCCAAGGAATTTGCCTCCTCCAGTTCTGCAGAAGCAGAACACAGTCACTGGTGGGCCCAACCCCAAGGCCATCATTAGCTACAGAGGGCTATGGATTCTGCAGGGGTGGAACAGAAGAACAGCTTTCTCTGAGGCTGATGAGTGCCAGGGTGCATGAAGCTCCAACATAGAAGCTGGGGAAGGAGGTCAGTGTGCTGTTCCAGCAGTGAAGCTCACCTGGTCCAGCAATGGCAGTGCAGAGCTCTGATTCACTGCACTGTTTGCGGGGCCACCCTGTGCAAATCAGTAACGGCTTCAGGGGAAAATTAACAGATGGTCATGGGGAAAATTCCCAGGGTTTCTTCCTCCTCTCCTCTGTGATAATAGGCTGCTTATGACTGTCTGAAACCACCTGCATTTTTTCCCAGGCATCTTGGCTACCCCTTAGAACAAAGTGTATGTCTCTATAGTGTGTTGGCAGCACTGGGCTCGCTTTTCATTAAAAGCCTCACATTTGTGTGCAAGAAACTGTACAGTCCAGAAGCTCACTGCCATGATGCCACTGAGGGGTGACATGGTAGTGATGACTAATACTCAGGCTTAGGTTCAGGGAATACTTAACATTTTCTAGCTAATCCCACTGCTTCAGGTAGTACATCCTGGTACCCCAGTTCTTCCACTGCTGTGAGGAGAAGAATTAAATCATCATCTGGTTTTTAGAGAAAGAGTGCAGTGAGTCAGTGTTGTTAAAGACTCCTGCAACTTGCTAGGCAACTTAGAAACAACAGATGTTACCCAGAACAAAGCACAACATGAGGAAATAGCACACAATCCAGGGAAAGGAGCAGAAAACGCTACCACCCTGAGTGCATACTGCTGCAGTAAATGTGTATCTCATGTGTAAGGTGAATTTTCATGTGGCATCCCAATTCTGCAAAGTCTGCCATCCAGTAACACTTACTGCTCTCCCTAACATGCCATGTGATGTACTGCATGGCCACATGCTCCTCCAGAGCAGCATGGAGGCACGGGATCTGGACTTTTTGTTGCCACCCTGCTAGCCTTGCTTAAGCTGCAAGATATTTGCCAAAATTCCCACCTCAGCCAGATAAAGTGAGCATCAGCTTCACTTAACTCCTGCTTTCTGACACCAGATTTTCTGGGATGAGCATCCTGCACACACAGGTCAGTTCAAAGATCTGTGAGCTGTTCTGCTTGCCAGCCACCCACCTGAAACCCATCGTGCAGGCACAGACACATAGGGCAGCACCAACCATGCCTGCTTCCCCAGGACACTGTGTGTCCTCCACTCCCCTCCTTCCCCTCCTAATGTCAAGAACACAGAACACAGGAAGGCAAACATGAGGGTTCTGGGGCACCCAAAATATCCCTTTCCCAGCAGCAAAGAGGCACTGGTGCTGCCTCCTGATGTGTGTGAGCACTCAGTTGCATGAATCCTCTTTTCCTCCCAGTACAAAGACCCCACAACAGATCCCACACTTCCCAGTATACTCTACTGTTCCTTCACATCAGAGTCTGCTCCTCAGCCTCACTGTCTCCTGCTTGGTGCAGAGGTCAGCTTGGTAAAAAGCCCTTCCTTCTCGCTTCTGCTTGAGTGGCCAAGCCTTGGACGGAGGCTGGCCCTGCTCCCTCTATGACTACAGAGCTCAAGAAGATTCTGCTAAAGGTCTGGCTCTTGAAAAATGCTCTGACTTCACAGCCAAACATAACCTGCTCTACAGAGACAACTTTTCCTCACCAACCTCTCTCCCTCCCCCAGGGTTAAGAGGCAGTTGGGACTGCTGGAGCAGGGCTTGTTGATTTGTTAAAGGATCATTGCCTTTCCAAACTGCATTTCATGAAGCTAGGAATTGTAACCTGCAGTCTGCAAGACTTCTGTTTCCAAAGGTGATCTTGTGTGTGTGAGCCAGCCTCCCCTGAGAAAGCACCTCCAGGCAGCAGCCCTGCGGGGCCGTGCCCTGCTGGCTACACTTTGGTTCTGGCTGCTCCAGTCCTGTGTCCACTGCGCTCCCTATTTTGAGAACTAGATATGTGCCTCAGGCCAGGCCAGCTGAAGGACAGGAGCACTAAGTGGTACAGCTGAGAAGCTGTGGTTAGCTGGCAGGTGTCATGAGTATTACTTTTATGATCAGTGGTTCTGATGACAAAACCTCTTCTAGGGAATCCTATCTGCAGCCAGTAGATGAACCACAAAGCACAGACTCCATCTCTTTTCCAGAATACTGCTTGGTATCTAAAGACATGTGTTTCTCAGAAAATGACTGTTTGAGGATTTTTTGCAAAAGACAGTGACAGAACACGGGTCACAATGCATAAAGTGCACTTATGCTCAGTCACTTGGAAGAAGGATGTGCTGTAGAACCCATGCTTGAATTTTAACTGTTGACTGTGAGCCAGCTACAGAGATGATGTAGGTGTTTTTCAAATTACATTAGTAACTTAGTGGGGTGTCTGTAAGCAGGCCAGCTGCACCACAGCTCTTGACAGGCACAATTCCATAGCGAAGATGCACAGGTCTGAGCCTAAAGGAGAATTTCCCAGGAGATAAATAATGCCCTATCTGATATTTCAACCTTGATTGCCTACAGTGTCCTGAGACAAACACTGGAAGATATATGAAAAAGATTTTGTTGTTATTGTTGCTGTTGTCCCCAGTTACAAACCCTCTCAATAGATTTGGAGATGTTGAAAATAATCTATGAGAATGTGGATTATTTTTAACTGGTATTTTAGTCAAGAACTGGAAATAATGGTGATGGAAGAAAAGCTAAGCCAGGCTGATTTGTTACAGTAAAGCTGTGCTGTACTTTAGATTACTCATTAACAAACAGCAAATGGGCCTCTGCCTTGACCTTTTTCATTTGAGCAAATATACTCTTCCTGCCCCTTGTAAACAGAAGTTACTGGTAACTGAGTCACGTACCCCCTCACATCCCTGGAGTTAGTTTTTTTCATCTGTGGCAAGGATTTTAGTCAAATTGAATTTTGCCAGGGTTAGTAGCAGTATTATTAGTCTTAATAATACAACAGTAATAATACTCCTTGGGATCACCATAAACCTGAAAACATCTAAGTACCTCACAAATATTAATTAAAAAAACTCCACAGGAGATCTGAGAAACCAGCAGAAATTGTCAGCTTTGCTTCAGAGCTGAAGAGCTGAAAACAGCCACAGCAAGCAGAAGTGGCAGTTTGCTTGATGAATTTCAATTAATGGCTGTTCCCTTGGTGTCATGAAATGCCAGGTGCACAGTGCCTCTGGCAACACAGCCAGGCTAAAAGCAGCAGCCCACAGCACAAATCTGGAGCAGCAGAAGTCAGTAGTAGGTTTGGGATCTGGAATCAAAAGGATAGGTTCTTCCACTGAGAGCTGAGTTTTCAGTAGCTGCCATGCTTTTACTGGGACTTTTGGATGTCCCCCAGGTATCTTGGGCCTTAGGATCCATGGTGAATGGCTCCTTTAGAATATCCCACTTCTGCAGATCTTCAGTGAAGCTGGAGATCAAGAACATGCCTACAAATCTGCAAATGTCCCAATAAACTATGGCTATCCACTCCTTTATCAGCTTTTATGTTAAACCTTTTTGAATGAAGGAGGCAAACTCTGACAGCCATAAGGAACTCCTCTGCAAAGCTGATGACTACTTTTCCTACTAATTATTTCCCTGACTTGTCTCCACTGGTATGAAACCTCCAGCGGAGGCTGAAACATGACAATAGTGCCAAGGAGTTTGTAGAATTCATCATGATTTTAAGTTAATTTATCCTGCAGATATCACTCAAATCCATTTTGTAAAGGAAAACATCAGGTACTTGGTAAACAAGGTGAAAGTTTTATCTTGATTCTTCACTGGTGATGTCTAACAGTTTTTGCAGCATGGGGTAATTACTTGTACTAATTGCAGACTCCTCTAAGGTACATTACACCACAGCATTTGGATGATTGGATGGACAATTTGGAGGAGACTTTTTTGTTTTGTTGATTTGTTAAAAAACTTACCATTTGTAGGTATACAAAGGACACAGACAAAGTCAATCTTTGCATGAAGTCAGAAGGACGAAGTCCTAAGAACAACAGCCTCGCAAGCGAGAGATCCAGGTGCAGTTTCTCACCCTGACACACACTGCTCATGTGATCTGGAGCCTGTCACATAAGCTGTCTGTCCCCAGTCGTAAAATTAGGACAACAGTAGTTAGTTCACATCAAAACAGTACAAAAAAGAAAGGTTGTCTACACTGAGCCTTCACCCATCAGTGTCTTCTAAGACAAAAAGCATTGTGACCAGACTGATTCAATTCTCTGTGATGCAATCACTTGTCTTTGACAGGTGGGCAATTTCTTACTCTGTGACTGTACTCACTCCCAATGCTCCATGCTTGTGAAGACATTCTCTGAGAACCTCTTCTCTTCTCTGGAAAGGTGGATCATCATATTCATCCAATTTACTCCATTTAATTCCCCCAAGTTCTTTAGAACTCCACCTTTGCAATGAATTTGAATGATCTCATTTGTTGACAATAAATCCTTATGTTTCACATGCTCCTTTACATCTTCTGTGATACCTACTCCAATTGCTCCTTACAAAGAAGACACTGGTCCTATGGCTGAAATTCTGCAATTCTCCAAATATCCAGGAGCTGTTCTGCAAGTCAAGGCAATGGTGCAAGAGATCATGCCCTTGCCTAATCCTTCCTTCCTTCCTTCCTTCCTTCCTTCCTTCCTTCCTTCCTTCCTTCCTCCCTTCCTCCCTTCCTCCCTTCCTTCCCTCTGAAGAGCACACCTGGGTGTGATGTCAGGTGAACAGGGAGCTGTGTCTCACCATCACCCTCTTCCTTGGCTCTCACACAATTGCAGCAGAGGGTGTGGGATGACCACCCCCAGGCCTTGCTCTGTGCCCAGAACCTTAGCCCTCTCCTTCTCTGTGGAGGTCTCCCTCAGCAGTAAAAAAGAAACAGAAAGGATCTGGAAAGCTCTGTGACCCAGTGCTGTTTTCACATGTCTTTACACACATTACTCTCTGAAAGGGCAGAGATCTGTGAAATTGCTGATTCATTAAACATCTTTGCCATCTTGGCTGCTTCAAACGAGAAGTCACTCTGACCCAGGAATTATTTACTTCTCTTGGCTGTTCATCACAAATTGATACTGTCTCCAGTCCCTCAGACTTTGAGGGATTTGTGTAAAAATAAACTTTATTGAATTTCTTATGAAGTTGTTACTTTTGAGCAGTGAAACACTCAAGTCTCTGACAGAGAAGGGAATGATATCTAGAGTTAGTGTTGGGAGAAGACTGCTCACCAGTTTCGTACCTAGCCAACTTCCTCAAACCCATCAGTATCAGCACATTTGCCAAGTCCCAGCTTGGGGGTCATGGAGGAATGGATGAGAACCTCTGACACTCAAGGGCCCCAAACTGGGTCTGTGCATGGACTGGAAATGGGTTTGCAAGTGCCCACTACACCTGTCCATCCCATACAGGTTACAGCCACCTTCTGTCGCATCACCAGAAAAGCTTCATTTTCCTTTCTCACCTCAGCTGTCATCAGCAGCTCTTTTTGCAGATGATTTCAGCTTTAGTCCTATTGCCCTTGCCTCCTTTATCTTCTCATTGTGAATCTGTTACTGCTGATCTACTTTCCCATGAGTGATCACAGTCTCACTAAGCAGGGCAAAGCTGTGGTCAGTAAGATTTCCTGCCAGGGCATGTTGTATGACACTATTGTGGCCAAGAAACTGCCCCCTTCCTCCCCACTTGCTCCATCTTCCTACTTGAAACCATCCCCTCAGAACCAGAAGAACTCACTCCAGGGTAAGATGCCTGAATAGGGCTAGCAGGATTTGGCCCTGAAACTTTGTTATTAGAGCTGACACCAGAATCCAAAGAGGTGCTGCTCAGCTGCACCTCCCATTAAGATCCCCAGCATGGAAGCTGGTTTGCATAGCTCGGTATTAGCCCCAGTGTTATTACAGGATAAATCAAAACCACCATAATAAAATTTCGCAATAACCTCAGTTTAATTAATAGAAAGGAGAAAAAAAAGCCTTGCCAGGCCAGATGGCAAACTGTGTTTCTCACATGATGATTGTCAAATTACCATCTCCACAAAAGAACGTCACAGAATATATTTAATAAATCTTGGAACTGTTTATCAAAGTGGCAGTAAAGATCCTGATTGATCTGCCTGGCTCTGTCCACGTGAAACACCCAAATGTAGACTAGGTTAGAGGAGTTAGCACCAATAAAGGACTCAAGTGCATAAAGCTAGACCTTAGGAGTACTCAGGCACTGAAGTCCAGAGTCACAGAGGTCCCGCTGTCACGTGCCTGCACTCTGTGGTCTCTCCTTGGCTCACATTCAAGTTCTACACTTCCACACCTGGCCAGAACAGCATCTCCAAGCTTTACACTACCCTCCATGGGCATCCAGAGATGAGGTGCCTCTTCTCTGAATGCCCTAAAGGATGGAGTCTTGTAAACCAGCTCTGAGAACACCAAATGCAGCCTGAGGCTCCTAAAACCACGGAGCTCTAATCCCTTCACTCTCAAACAGAAGCGGCCCACCAACAGTGGGGCAGGGAGAGCAACCATCCCATTAGTGCAGGGCACGGTTTCACTCCGAAGACCTTCACCCAGAATAGCTGATCAGCTGGCAGTTAGACAGTCTCATGGGAAGTGAGAGACAAACACTCTCAGATTGGGGAAGGCATTGAACTCAGGTCTCCCACTTCCTCAGTGAATGCTCTAAAACAAAAGATAGTGACTTAGACATTGACCAGAAGGAAGGAACATCACTCTCTTATCTCCAAGAGCGCTGTCCTTGGGGAGATGAATGCCATCAGAGTGTTTACAGGACTCAAGCACTAAGTCCTGTAAATTCCATTCTGTGCTCTGGTGGAATGGCAGGGATGGGAGAATAGCAGATTTCAGAAACACCTGTATTTTCAGGCTGCCCTCAGACACCAATCACGGTCTCTCTTTGGGAGTGAGATGTCTCAAAAGTCTAGGTTAGGTCTGAAAGTAGCCCTTACCTGAACAGGAACAAGGAGAGGGAGATAGTGCTGTGTCATTGTACAGCATTGCTGCCCCATCTCTGGGGAACACACACTCATCTGGACTACCATCCCCCAGCCCATCCCAGCAGCCTGGCCTGCTGTCCCCTCCCCGTCCATGGGCAAGGAAGCCTTGGCACAACAGTGCTGCTTTTGGCACCAGGGTCTGGCTCGTGACACAGTGGCACCTCCTCTTTGGACACGGAGCCTTCCACACCCTGACCTGCAGTAAGTCAGCACCACCCCTCACAACTCGGGGACTGAGGTGCCCGGGGGGCACTATGAGCACCAGGGGCTTGTCTTTCATCTCTGCTCTTTGAATGAAAGGATGTGGTTCACTGAAGCTTTATAGGTTTTTGGCGGGTGAATGGACATGCTCTATGGGAATTTGTTTTAGTTCTTCTATATTTTTTGTCTTTTGGTGGGACAGTACACTTTGAAAATTTCTTTCCTCCCCTCATACAGAAAATAGGAGAAAAAAAAAAACCACTTGACACTTTCATACTGCAGCAGAACAATCTTTACACTGTACTAAGTTCTGCCTCATCTGTGTGAAAGCACGGTGAACTTTCATGGCCTTATCTGTTATCTTGCATTAATAATAACAACAATAAGAAAATAAATTTTCCATATAAAACAAAGCAATAAAAGTGCATCAGCTGCAAGTGCTGGTTGGTTCTCCCATGAAAAAAGGCAATATGACACAATTTTTGCAAGCTGTTTCTCTTGGCAGATGTTATTTCCATTTCCAGTGTAAAGGCTGAAGAGACTGACACCACTCTTAACTTTAGTTAAACCCTGCTATAGCTGCTGAAGCCACTGCAGAGTTCTGCTTTCATGTTGCTGCTAGCACAGGGAGTTTCAGAATAATTTTGGATTGGCTTGGATACAAGTCTAGCAGGGTGCTACAAATAGAAATAGCAGAAGAAGGTAGTAGAGTAAAAATATGCAGTGTTAGATCACGGGTGGAGAAGTAGCACAGACAGGAAGCCAATGAAAGCGACAGGCATGCTGCTGCTCTCTGCCACTTGCTAGATTTTGAATGCACTCTATTTCCAAATTTCTGAAAAAACTACCACTTGCATTAACCTTTCCTCCTGCCTACATAGCAGCATTGGTAGTCATTCTGGATTAAAAAAAAAAGCAGCCATGACAGGAAGGGAAACAACTGCTTTAAAAACTGCCCTTTGAAAGCCACCCTGTGCATTGCATCACAGTTCACACAGTCACCACACTATGAAGTTTCCTCTCACAACCAGGTACACCGGGGCACCACCCTGCACTTGAACCTCTCTGACCTTTGGGGAGATCTGTCTGCAGTCTGGGCTCACTCCATTCCTGTGATGGCCCACATCTGACAATCTGCCTGCCTGCAGCCAGACTTGGTTGATGCACCTAATGGCCTGGCTTGCTGTCCAAGGCCACAGCCAATTCCTGCTGTCTCATGTGGGATTTGTCAGTCACATTAAGGAATCTGAATCCGGATTTAGGAACCTAACTTAGGGCACTTGGAGTGGAAAACTTTAGCCAGTGAGACTGCACAGTCCTATTACCATGACAGTTCAGGAAAGTCAGAACTCAGCAGTCTGCAATGAGGTGCCACTTTAAATGCAGATTAAACTGAAAACAGCCCTTACGGCCTAGAGCCTGGGACAAGTGTCTGCCAGCTGAAATGCCTTCAAGGTAACTATTGCTAGTGAATCAGGTGCTGGCTTAAGGTGCCTACAGTTGCCTCAAGACACAGACAGATTTTTTTCCAGAGACACTGTTTTGTTTGTTTTTTTTTTTTTAGTACCATACGAAACTTGGCAGCTCCAACCCGATGGAGATCCATGCAAACCTCCTGCAAACCTCCTGCTTGCCTTGGTTCCCATGGCACATCCACTGAGTTTCACTTTGAATCTCAGCCTCGCAAATCTCCAGACTCAGCCTAGGGAGATAAACCATGCCAAGCCTGGGCTCCAGCTATGGAGCAGCACTGCTCCCCTTCCTCTGAGCACTACTGCATGAAACCAAGTTGTCCTACTGTGACTCAGGAAAAATATGATTAGCATCCAGTGCAAGGAAGATGTATTTTCTCATCTGTTTGCAACTTGAGGGTGAAACAAAGGGTGAGTTTGTTCCCTGGCTGGTGTCTCCCTGCTAGCCAGGGACAAAGTCACTTGTCCTTTTGGTTGTCTTAGATCTGTCCAGCAATAATGTCAGGGATTTGTTTACATGCTGGTGGGCACTTCTGACGGCAGATGGGGTGCCAGTGGTTCTGCGTTTTCTTTTCCGACAGCTCCCAGAGGACAGTGATGCTTTTATGCTTAATACATGCTGTCATTTTGTATTATAGCTTTTCTTTGGAAGCAACTTCATACAGGACCAAAAGAAAACACAATCCCAAACCCCAAAATCCAAACACCATAGAAAACTGAGGAGCCCTGCAGACATCACACATGAATTACTGCTCCCTCAACTGACACAGAACCAAAAGAAGCCATAGCCCTGCCTGCTTTACAACATGATCTGCCACTGACTGGTGGTTACTGGTCACCAGCATGACTTCCCTGGATTTCTGCGCTTCTTCTTCTCCACTACCATGATGTGGTGAGGCCCTTGATAGAGGCTTTTGCTGCTGTATCAGCATTTCTGGCATGAAAAACAAATTGTGACAATAGAGTAAAACTTTGGATTCCACAGCTATGTTGCCTGAAGACATAAATGACCAAGCACAACCCCAGCGCCTAACTGTCCGTCTCAGTGTCTCCTCCCATGCCTGATTCATGCAGCAGTCACAGAGTGACAGCAAGGGTTACAGTCTTGCATAAAGAACTGACAAATTACTTGCTCAAAGCAGACTGGATGGATTTGCATGTAATGGTTCAATGTGCTGGAATAATATTACAAGCACACTCCATCCAATTTCATCTTCGGCTGAGTACAGTAATTCATTCAATATTGCAATACACTTGACAGATTAAGAAACCTTTTTTATTTTATTAGGCTTAATTCCCTTTGTACCTCTCTTAATTTCCCTGCAGGACTGTTTGGGAATGCCATACAGTTACAGGAACAAAAATAGACTACACCAAGTACGTGAATGACTATGCCCCATGATAAAAACAATGCCATAACTGGGGTGATTTTTCAGTAATTCTATTTCTGTTGATACAGGTTGTCTGAAAACATAATTGACTAGGTTCTGGTGAATAAATAAAACCAGATAAATGATAGATGGGAATATACCTCCCGCACGTCCTGCGTTTTTCAAAGGCATGCCTACTCCCTACACTCTACAAACAATCTATACATTTTAAGATCCAGAAGGCACCTTTTTTCACACCTAACTTTATAATTTTACACTAGGCTTCATAATCCTAAAATACCCCTGTGGCACGAAGCCACATATACAATACGTGGGTGGAAAAGCTGTTAGCATAGTGGGAAAATATTCTGCTGAAACTCAAAACTTTGAAGAAACAGCTGAGTCATTCTTTCACAGTTAAGGTAGTCTGGGCTTGTTCCTCTCTCCTATGCCCCTGGATGGTGTCTGGCACACTCCCCCCTCCTCTGACTCCCAGTGACTCCTGTACACTGCTAAACAAGAGCTGCCTTGGAAATACTGGGCTTTCCTGGCACAGGTGAACCTTTCCATCCAGACACACGGAGTGAATGAACACTGCTGGGGACTCCCTGGGCACGTGCAGCAACGCAGGTACAGCTGACTCACAGACATCAGCTCCACCTTGCCATGCAAGCTGATATTCACCAACATCACCAACCCATGATGTGATCACAGTTCTCAAGGCAAACCATATTTTCCTGGCCTGAGAAAAAATCCTTTATTAAAAATCATGAACATAGGCAAAATTTCAAAACCTAGCTCAAGTGCTCTAAGCTAAAGGAATGAAACAAAAACTTTGAAAAAAAAATCTCATTTATCATTCTCTTATTTTCTTTTCTCTTTTTCTCCTCTCCTCTCCTCTCCTCTCCTCTCTTCCTGATTCTACAGTCAGCATTATTACTTTGGCAAAGAAGAGAGAGCTGCCTCTGAGCCATTTATTACTACATAAAATTACTGAAATTACAAAGGTCTATAAGTAATAACTGCCAACAGATTATAGGCTCTACTAATGCAGTCACCCATGCAATATATAAGGCTTATTTTAGAAAGAACTCTAGTACAGCCTATACATTTTGATACCCAGAAAATAAAACTTGGCTTGAAAATATTTTGATCTTTTGACCTGCATTTTAATCATAATGAAAGATTTTCCTGAAAACTGTTTTTTGTGTGTACAAATCAGAAAAGCTTGCACAGATGTAAACAAGAGCTCAATTTGTATGTGTAACAATGTGCCAGGTTTTCAGCCTGTAAGAATAATTTTCATATGAACTGCAACAATATGTACTAATTAGCTGCACCAAACACACACAGCCATGCAAATGCTATTGCTGGGGCTCACAGTGGCTTGTTGGACAGTTTGCCAAACTGCCAATATCACAGGTAACTTCTGCATTTTAAGCCCTGTAACAACAAGCCCACTTTTACTGATAAATCTTCCATAAAAGCCCATTTCCCAGTTTTGATAATGTGATACTTCTAGCCAGTCTGATGTGTTTAATGTGTGGAGGAAAGAACACCCATGTGTTTCCTCCTCTCCTGGGAGGATATAATCCATATTGTACATCAGAAAGCAGTGCTCAGGATGTGAATGTACTTCAAACTTGAATTACCTTACTCTGCTCCACCATCACATTGGAATTAAGAGTGGGACTCTTGTTGATGAAAGAAATGGAGGGAAGGTTTCCTTTGTATTGTCAAAAATTTTCTGCAACTTTTCTTGTTCTCACATTTCACAATACCCAGCAGTCCTCCAGCAAGAGCGCTCTGCTTTTCATGGGAAATGACTCTCTCTGGAGAAAAAAGATGCTTTTCTAAATAAAGAGATTATGTTATATACCATGAAAGCTAAAAAAATGAAGTAGGCTCAGCATGCCTACAGCCTGCCATCACCAAGCACACAAACATGCCCAGGCTTTGGCTGGATAACACTTCAGGTGCTAGGTCCTCCAAGAGCAGATGTCCATGTCCTCTCTCTCAGGCCTTTTTCCTCCTTTTCCTGGATTTTTGTCCTTGAATGTTTGCTCCTAGTCCAGTTAAACTCAATGCTCATTTTTCCAGTGGCAGAATTAAACTCTAAATAGCGTCACATCCTAGCTGCAGCCTTTTTTCTCTTCTTTTCTCCAACCTTCCCTCAGCATGACATTTTCTTCCAAATACATCTCTCCTTGTCTCCAATGACATTTGTGCTTCTGCTCACTGGTGGGTGCTCATCACTGGCCTGCAATGACCCGTGCTGGAGCATCATGCTGGGGAAGGCAAACCTACTGCCTCCTCCACATGTGGTTTACACATTCAGCAGCACTGGAGACAGCACTGCCAGACTCATGTGAAGGGTCTTTCTTTGCTTGTCTGTTCAGCCCTGTTTCCCCAGTCAGCCCTGAGCACAGTCCCTGCTGCAGAGCTTCTATCACTGTCAGCTGCAGCATTTGCAAAGGAACAGCAACCACATTAACATATGAACTTTCTCTTTATTTACAGCATATCCCAAAAGAAAAGTCAGACACAGCTCCACATGCTTCCAGGAAGCTCCTCCAAGCCAAGCAGGAATGCCCAGCAAAATCAAAGATACCTGTATTCCATAATGGGCATCTTGCAGAGAAGTATGTAAGCCTCTAAAAATCATTGCTCAGTTATGGGCACAGAATGCAAATACCAAAATACATACTGTCCAGCTGAGCCCCAAAATGTTTTCATTACTTAAAATCTTCTTCTATCTAAAGGGAGAGAGCAAATTTCACTCTACTAAATGAATACATGAAAACTCTCTCAGCTGGCTGCTCACGAGCTCTTGCAGGGATAATTCAGGTCACTGACAAAACACTGAGGAATACATCCAGGTACTGACCAAAAGTCACGATGAACATCAGTCATGTCAATAAATATCTGCTGCTATTTAAAATTCGAAGGAAATTATTCATATACAAATTAGCTAATAAAAGTTAGTTATATTACTGATAACTAAAAAATCAGAGTTCCTAAAGCACTTGGTAATCTCGTTACATAATATATTACATAAGATAAATTAAAGACATGAATGACATCCTTCACATATTGTATCATGACCTATAGAGTGCTATGGGTCTCATGAAATATCCACTTGGAATTTGCCTTAGCAAAGGTTGCCTTTAGACTGCTTTTATCAATTCACAGTTCTTGATGTGATATCTGTAAATGCTATTACTGCCAATGCAAACAGAAAGCAGTATACCTAAAGCTTTATTTATTTACATTGCCTACATGTTAACTTCAAATCAGAACTTGATGCTGTCCTGTGGAAATCGTAGACTGACTTTTTCAAATATTTGTTGCCAATAGAGTTGTTATATACATTCCTCACTCAGCAAACCAAATACACAGTGTTACTCTTAAAACTGCAGCCTAGGGAATCAAATCCCAGTTTTATTCCAGGCAACAGGAACTCCCCCTCACCTCCAGAAACTATTTGAATCAGCCAATTCTGTAACGAATAATAAGTCAACAAATTTTTGGTATGAAACTCTGGCAATTCCATTCTTTTGATATTTAACATGAACTCCAGTAAACACAGGGGGGTTGCTGACTAGAATGAAGTAAACAGCAGTGGCACACTGCCTTTCAAATTTTATATTAGATTATGAGAAGTCTAAATGCTAATTTGCACAATTATGAATCAACAACATTCATTTCAGCCTGACTCTGTCATCAGCATTTTAGCTGAAGTGACATACCAATAAAAATGTGAACATAACTTTTAAAAAGTTAGGGAAGACACATTCCCAGTCCACCAAACTGAACGTGGTTCCACCACAGCAAATTAAACCCTAATGTATGAACAACAATTATATTTCTTACAGAAAGGAAAATTTATGTGATAGACATGATTATAAGCTTATATGTATATAAGAGCTAGAATATGTGACACTTAGTGACCGCAGCAGATCTGGCATTCAGCCCTGATCTCAGAGTTGCTGGTTTGTGTGCAATTATGTTATTCACATAGTCTCTACTCCCTGAGGGACTTGAATACAAATCATATGGTGGATCCAATATGTAACAGCAGCTCAAGATTCATTTGGTTCTTGAGGCAAGTCTACAGCCAGATGCATTAGGAGGTGCAGAGGGAATACCCAGAGCAAGAAAACTGAGACACAAAATTTCCACAGTATTCAAGAAAGTTCTGAAGCATTTTGAGGCATCTATTCAGCCAAGATTTTCCCTGACTTCAAAATTATTTTTCCAGAGAAAGTGGTTTGAATGTCTGAAGTGGGATTAATTCCTAACTGTGGTTCATTATTTTAAATGTAAACAACTAAAAATCACAAAACCCCTCCCAGAAAAGGGAGGAATTCTGTGCTAATTCCTCTCTGCTTGTCAGTGAAGCTCCGCTCAGAAAATCATTCATTGCTGACTTCTACCGAGCATTCTCACATTTCGTCGAAGTCAAGTCATCAAACTAATAAAGAGCCATGCCTAAAACTAGGGGAGGTCTGGAATCTCTCTGTTGACTAAGAACTGTTGTTAAAACATAAGTTGCCCTGCCACACAGCAAATACAGTCAGTGCAGGTAACCAGAGCCAGCTTCCACCACATGGGCCCAATCCTGTTCCCACTGAAGCCCATGGCACAGCTCCAACCCGTCTAATGGGAACGGCAACAAGCCTCCTATCTGCTTCATACAAATGAAGATACTCATCTCCTCTTTGACATATTTTGGGCTCAAAGCCATTGGCTGACACTTGTTTGGTTCTCTGCACGTATTGTGACTCATGGGATAATATACTGCCTAACTTCCATTCTGCCAGACCTGTCTTTCTCTGTGGTTGACTATTAATTTCAGAGGCAAGATGCAATACTGCAGTAAAATAGGATGGTGTTAAACTAAGAAAATTGCAGTTACTGAGAGTAAATGAATCAGATTCCCTTTGTGAGGATTCCCTTCCAATTAAAGGTGTATGCCCATGTAGTCCTGAAGGCATCAGCCCATTCCTCCTGCACAGAGAGGGAGTTTGTGGAAGTCTCTAGCAAAGTGCTCGGCAGTAAACACACTGCCTTCGTCCCACCAGGGGTAACCTGAGGAGCATCCTAATAATGGAAAGGACATAAAAAAATCTGTATTCCAAACAGCTGATTTTTATTTCAGGCTACATACACAGACTGGGTTAATCTGGGTATACAGGTGTTCAATCAGTGAAGCATTGCTAATTTTCATCAGAGGTGTAAACTCTTTGAGATACAGGCTGATTTTCTCACTTTGGATCAATAGACTAAGTCTGAGTAGTAGTACTATAAAATAATAATAATATAATACAGACTGGAAGGAATATCTGAACAGACTTTCTGGTTCTTCTGAAGTTTCTTGTGATATGCTTATTATTACTAAGTCTTGGCTTTAAAATGCAGTATGCATTTTATGTGTGATACAGCAAAACACACTGCAACGCTGGTATTTGTGTGGTGTTTTTATGCAATTTCATGTGTATAAACATGGATTTCATTACAGAGGAAGAAATACACACCCAAAAGCAGAGATGTCAATGTATAAAACATCATGTTTTACTTCATTATACCAAGAGAGGGCAGTGGGCCTGTTTCTCCACCCTTTACTCAGACATTTGCCATTCTTTTCACCACTGAATTGGGTCAAAGCCAATTCAACCAATAAATCCAAATCCATAAGTGCAAAACACCTGCTTTCTCCTACCAGCAAAGCACCTCTCACTGTCCCACTTCAGAAGTAGAAATTTTTGCTTTCCTCCAAACTCCTGAAGCGGGAAGATGAGGAAAGCTGCTCAGGGGGGATTCTCTGTCGCAGCAATAAAAAAATAAAAGACTGAGAAATCACGACATTCCTCCACCTCCCCCAACCTGCTGCAGGACTTCGCCATGGTCATGAGCAATTCTCAACTCTGTACACAGTGCTAGACAACTACTCCCTTCATCCTCAACATGTGATTACTTGCTCAGCCTCTCAGTCAGTGCCCAGGCTCCCACCTCACCCCCTCCGTGTCCCCAGCCCCACGTCTGGGACTGGTGAGGGGCAGGGGTGGAGAAGGAAGGGCTGCACAGCCCCACTAGTGCAGCAGGACAGGCAGAGGCTTGGCAGCATTGCAGCAGGGCTGAGTATAAAAGGAACCAGCTCAGTGGGAAAACCAAGAAACCACCCAGCAGTCATGGAGACAAATGTTGCTGAGCACATACCCCCACAGCATCCTCCCAGAGCTGGAGCTGACCAAGCCTCTGCCCGTGCTAGGCTGGTCTCGGTGCGGGGTGCTGTGTGCAGGGGGATGAGTGGAAGTGCCACACGTGGGAACAGTCCCTGCCCATGGTCCTGTCACACTTGCCCACGTGTGCCCACAGCACAGCAGAGCAGCACACCTGCTGCCCGCCGTTCTCTGCAGCAGCACAGACTGGCAGCTGTGCTCAAAGGAGTGTGCTGCGCCTCCCAGCTCCAGCAGTCCTGCGATACTTGGAGTGGACAGCATAAAATCCTTCCACCATCCAGCCTGTGTAGTACATGCCTAAATACTGCTGAAACAGGCAATGCATGGGGTCACGTGTGAGACTGGAGCACAGCAGGACTGCAGGCTTTGACCCTGCTGCCAAGGCACGTGTTCCTGGACATGCTGCTCTCAAAACTTTTTTCATTTGGGCAATGACTTAGGGACTTTTTGAAGGCTCAGCTGTGTGCCAGAGTAAGGGTTTGGTTTGAAAGGAAGAGAAAATGCAGATCTGCAGCTAGGAAGGGCTGGGAGGGGGCTGCCAAAGCAAAAGGCTGTCCACAAAGAGCACATAGAGACTGCAAAAAGCTCTGTGCTGTGAGAACTTTTTTTTGTCTAAGCCAAGACTGAGGGCCTTGTCGAGGGCTCAGCCTACAGTTAGGGTTAGGATTAGAGAACGCTGCTCACTTTGGCACCGTGTTTAAGGCAAGTATCTCTAAACACTTTTCTGCTATCAATAATTTACCCTTTGTACTATTCCAGGGCATTCTGTGTTTATATAACTATTGAAACACCTATGTGGTAGACAGGTGATCTTACTTTTGAATCACAGAATGGCTGATTCTTTTGCCACTGAAGACTAGTTTAATCTGCAGTTCATTTAAATTAATGGAAAAATCTGCTTTGTGAGGCCATAAATGATTTGCTGAAACCACACACACACACACGGTGAGTCACAGTTCAGAACATAACTCAAACAACCAGGACTGTATTCCCATGCTCTAACCATTAGATTACAGTCCCTCCCACATATACCCTGCAATAATCTTTGCTCAAATGATAACAGCGTTTCCCCACTTTACACGTTGGACAGCATTACTCAGTAAGGCACATCCTACCCAAGGGGTGTATAGCTCTGCAGGGCTGAGGAAGGAAAGGAAGGAAGCACAAGTAAAAGTAATTTCTGCCCAACACCACTAGAATTTAACATTCTCCTTGGAAAATTACTAGCTCTGGACCCCACAACTTACATTTAACTGAAAAGTGAAATCCTGGATCCTGATTTCCACTCATCTTTTACCACCCCAAGGAGCGGGTGCTTGCAGACTCACCATCACGGTGGATTTTGGAAGAGCAGCCTTACCTTCCCTGCCCCTCATGGCCCAGCACGAACTCCGCTGGGAGCAGGCAAAACCCCTCGGAACTGCCCCATCCAGCCCAGGGCCCAGCAGGGCTCCGGGGCTGCACCTGCACTAGGCTGAGCTGAGTCCATTCCCTCCCATGGCCCGCGCACCGCCGGGTCACACACTTGCGGGTACAGTTCTCTCCCTCTGGGGTGTTCAGTTTCTGCTGTGATGTGCCGCGCTGGACACGCACGACATGAGGGCACTGGGTACGCCATGGAGCCGTGAGCCGCGGGGAGCGCGGCGCTGCCGGGCGGGCCCCCTGCACGGGAAGGGTGCTGAAGGGACGGGGAGCTTTCCCTCACACGCCTGAGGCGAGTCCCAGCCCAGTCGCGGGCCGCCC
>VXBQ01012287.1:98605-114742 GCA_013400175.1 Phainopepla nitens
TCGATGTTCCCGCAGGCGCGGGGCTGGAGAGGAGCTGTGTGTCCCAGCCACGTTCCCGCCCGCGGGGTACGCGCCTACATGTGGCTCCTGGGCACAGGCCACAGTCTCCCCAGGAGCCCCAGGCTTCAGTTCGGGCGGGGCGAGGATGCACAGAATTCCTCTCGCTGCCATCTCGCAGTACGCAGAATAGATGTGTCTATGCCTACCTGCACAGCACCCGGCTGGGCAGTCCCACGGGCATTTAGCTCTCCTGGTCCTGAGGGTCCCTTTGAAAGGACAAGCCAAGCCCACTGGAGCAGGTGGGAGCTTTAAAATTGCTACAGAAATGTCTGCAGGTAAAATGAATCAAACCTAGTGATGGCTGGAGGAAAAAAAAAAAAAAAGATGCAATTCTGAGTGTTTTAGTAAAACAGAAACTTGTGACAGTAAATTCCCCAGAAAGGGTTTGATAGATTTACAGACTTAGAGGGCTGCTTCCACAGGGAGCTGCAGCACTGTCTAAGCAACAAAAACACTCGTAAGAACTCTGAACAAAATCCTGGTACAGAGGAAAAGCCTCAAGCCTATGACAAGAGTGAGTTTTAGGTGTTTCAGAGTGGAGAGTTAAATGTCCCTGACTGCACCCAACTGTCCAAGTTCAGCTTGTTCGACTCAAGTGAACCCATTTCCAGAAATGGGCCAAACACAGAGCTGGACTTTTTGCCTGTTGGGAGAAATATCATCTGGAATAAAAGCTGGAAAGCAGTTTATGCTCGGAGCTTTCAAGAGGCCTTGTCTGACTCTGAAGTCAGCAGAAACAGGAATGGGCTATGAACATTTAAAATAAAAAGTCAGTGCTGCATGAAACAGCAGAAGGATAACTAAGAACCTGTAAACAGAAGTGTAGCACTAAGTTTGTGGTTTAGCAACAATACCTACGCCTCTCTAGTCTTTAAAACACTCTCACGTTTTATAATCATTCTGAAATTAAGGCCTAACTACTTATTAAAAAAAAAATAAAGTAAATCAGAACGTTTAGGATCAGATTCCATTCCTAATTACTGTAATTAACAAACAAGTCCCCACAATTTAAGGACAGGTTTGCTCAGTTTTTGGTTTTTTTTTTTTTACATAGACCCCTTTTATCTAAGTTAAGAACTTTTATGTCTTCTATTTTTACATGGAAACCTAAATTCCTGTTCAAATTATGTTAATATAGTATCAAATGAAGTTCCCAGCCTTATCAAAAAAGACATATTTTTGTCTTTTTATTTTCCCTCTCTGTTTGAAGATAAATAAAATGTTTAGAACCGGATCATCCCCAAACAAGCACAAATGCTTATTTTCACATTCATATCAACAGTGGTTGATACCAACTATTTCAAATAATAAAGAGAAAACTTGTTGCTTAAGTTGCATGAGCCAGGGAGCTGATTTGACCAAGAGAGGAAGGATGCATGTTGCAGACCAGGGCTCCCTGAAGCGGTGCTGTCAACTCTTGATGGTGCTATTCTTCCATCCCAAAGCAGATCTTGCTGCCCAGAGGCTCAGGAAGGCGAGTAAAGTGCTCCACAATTCAAAACGGCAGTAAAAGTCTTCTATACCAAGTCACCTGCAGTCCTTTCTGCTTGGAGAAGGAAACTGAACAGAAAAACATCGTTGTGGAGGAATATGACTAAGTGCATTTGTGACTATTAAGAGTTTTTAATTGCACTGGAGCATTGAAGTGTCTTTATTTCACCTGAAGTCTGTTCCTGTGTTGTTCTCAGGCCTCTCACTCCTGTGGACTCTGGAATGGGTCACTGGCTGCAGGATGCAGGCTGGCTCTGCAGGCTGTGGGCAGGATGGTGCTCTGCCTGCTGATCCAACAGCCTGGCAGTTTGTGCACAACATAGCATGTGGCAGCCCTGTTAGGCACCAGAGTGCAACTGCACGTTTATTTTATTACCTTGTTAAACCAGAATATTTCATTGCTCCTGACAAAGCTCCAGGCAGGAGTCTGCACGCAAAACTTCTTGGGGTGAATGGCAGCAGCAGCCCAGCCTCTCCTCTCCCCCACCTGCAGATCTGTTGGGGGGGAAAGAAGACCGGGGTGGGCACTGTGGAGCAGAAGGGATGGGACAGCTGCCCTGGGAGTGACAAGAGGATATTATCCTCAGCTGTGTCCTGAGTGCAGCTGGGGAGTAGGCAGGGATGGAGCAGCAGTGGTTTCCTGTGCAAATAAAGAGCTGGTAATCTACCATCTTACTTGCTGAGGTACACTGAAACACAAACTTCTTCCCTCTCCTGTTGTGTTTTGTGCCCTAGGGAGGAGACACACGATACTGCACATAAAAACTGCCACACATGACAGTTTTCAAAGGAAAAGACTTTTTATACCAAAGCCTTGGAGGCCCATAGATCAGTATGCAGCAGTGTGTGACAAGTCAACCAGAACCTTCCCTTCAGCTGGGAAAGGCAACTGAGGACTGCTCGTCATTTTTTAATGTGCATTTTGGTCCAGCAACAGATGATTTAATGACTTATCATTACAGCTTTTCTCCTTTGGAGAATCACAACTCCAGGGTGAACCAGCTCAAATCCATGCTATCTTCCTCTTCCTTTTTTGGACCATTCCCCTTGTTTTCA
Organism: Phainopepla nitens; assembly: GCA_013400175.1. Classification (NCBI taxonomy): domain Eukaryota; kingdom Metazoa; phylum Chordata; class Aves; order Passeriformes; family Bombycillidae; genus Phainopepla; species Phainopepla nitens. The sequence continues at coordinate 101,213 of VXBQ01012287.1, forward strand.
GGGTGTCTGTGACCCTGTCCTCAATTCATGCTATCCTTGTGCTCCACTGACTTCTGGCTCTTCTACTGAGAGCTCAGTCCTTTGCAATTTCCAAGCTAGGTGACCAAGGGCATCTTTCCACTTCCACTTACCTGATAACTTCCATTCAAATGACCCTCACAGCCCAATCTGTTTCCAGCTTGTCACCTGTAATCTTGCACCAGTCAGTCTGTGAAGTTGTTTCTTATCCATTCACAATCTTTGCATGGTTAATGAGCCACTGTTTACACAGTTCCTCTCTTATAATTAGGACCATAATTCACTGACCACATCCACAGTGCCCAAAACACTGCAGATGTTTTTCAGATACAGGATTAAGTCCAAAGAATATACAGTTGAAATACCACAAAAAAAAAGACCAAAAAAACCAACCAAGTGACACTGTTGCTCCTCACTTCTCAGTGTACTGTTTTCCTCTGCAGTACTAGGCCATCACCTTTGCCTCAAGACTTCCACAAATGATGTTGTGATGTTTAACAGCAGTTCTCCTAATGGCATGCATCAGTTATCCCTTTGTTCTGTATTTGGCCTATCCACAATCTATCCCATTCTCTCTCTCTTTAGTCTTTCACCTCCGATTAAATGATAGCCTTTCTTTCACACCTAAATTTCCAACCTTTTGTCTTTACCTTACAGACTTTAATGGTTTCTCTCATGAATGGCTCATCAACTTTAATCTGTTGTGCTACATCTCCCTGGATGATGGAGCAGTTTATTACTCTCTATTTCATAGCTAGAGAGCTGTGAGATGGAATTCACACAAGGCCATTCAAGAAATACATAACAAAGCTGATCATTTAATCTCTCCTATGCCCTAATATCAGCCTGCTAATATCCCCAGCAATGAGCATGCAGAAGTTCCATACTTCATTCCTACAAAGGAAATCCTTTCATACAGTGCCTTCTTGTTTGTTGGTTTTTCAAATGGAAAAAGATCAAATTTTTATCTGAAATAAATTTATCTCTAAGGTGAACTGCCAAGAAAATGTCATTCTTTTAATCTTTGTCATTGTATGCTTAAAGAAACGTATAGAAAATACAGCTTATTTTCTTCTAGACCCTAGCCCTAGTCTATTGGATTGAAGAATCATTGATCTCAGTAGGAACCTGTGCAGACCCTTACCTGACATACAAGTTATGCAGCAGAGCCATAGCAGGGTATCCTACTCCAAACTCAATTTCCAACTCTGCTTTTAGAGAGGTGTTCTAAGAATATTCTCTGAACATTATGACTCTTAGACTTTGGCTAGCTACTTTTATTTTTCATGATACAGGAGGTAACCCAAACCCAGAGATTTAAAATCCTTGTAAATCCAGAAAAAGTACCTTTTTTTTTTTTTTTTTTTCCCCATTCAGGTGACACCAACTTCTGGCATTTAAGCGAGATGCTCTCAAAATGCCTGCCCGAGCTGTGCAGGGAACTTAGATTTACAAATCTCAATGTCCTGAACTGCACCTAAAACTAGATGCTGAAATAACAGCAACTTAATGGTCTTGTCAGCAGGACTGCACACCTGGGTTAGCATCAGTATTTACCAAAATCCTGCTAGTTAGAGCAGTAGCATCTCCTCACTTGTCTGAGTAATTGACTCTGATACCCCAAGCACACTGTGATTCTGAGCCTCTCCACAGAACAGCAGTTTGCAATCTAAGGCAGAGCACCTACACTGGTTTCAAAGCACACCTGTGTGAGCACTGGGAGCTAACACTGAATCACAAAGGAGAATATACCCTTGTTTGTCTCTCCTATATGACTGTGCATTAATCCTTTGAAAATATTCATGTACTCATCCTGCAACATTATTCATACCTGTCCTTTTAATATAAAAGGTCATTTTTAGGCATAACTTTGGCAGTCCATAGTCAATCCAAAATCAGCTGGTTTTGAGAAGGTACATCTACAAAGCTGAGCTAGTACTTGAGAAGACTGCTTAAGTAATGAGGAATCTTGCCACTGACTTAGATGTTACATTTTGCTGTTCTCAAAAGACTTTTGAAAAGAAGATGAGACAGCATGTCTCAGGCTTCACCACTCTTTCTAAGTAGTTTGCACTGTAGACATTATTTTTTGAGTTTCTGAAAAAATACATATATGACAAAAATACCAAAAAATGTTAAGCATTTTCCAGAAGTATAGAAAGAGATGCTTTGTAACACAAAGAATGTACAATCAGAAAATAAGAAAAGTGAGAGCAATGGGACTGGAAATGAAGAGAAAGATCAGCTAATAAAAAATAGTCATGGCATTTCTTAACTATGTATTTTAGGACATGACACATCCTGTCATAAAACTTAGGCCTTGACATGGACTAAATTCTATGTTCTCATCTAACTTACTCCCTTTAGAAGAGATTGTTACAAGGATCAAGATTAGGCTAAAGAGTAAAAATGTGGTAAAAGTTTACATTCTGTAGTACAAAATGGATCTGAAAGCCTCACGCTGTTGTTTCACAGGTGAAGACATTGCTAAATCCATGTTCAGCATGAGAGCCCTGAGAGAACTCAAGGATCTGGTGGGCTTTTCCCACTACTCTTACAGGGATGCTATTGTGTGATTCACTGGTCAGACACTGGGATAACCCATGACCTCACAGTTTTTGATTGCCAGCCTGAAAATATTTGATGCTCAAAGTACCTGTGGAATTAAAATATTTTAAAATATGGAGATAATATACTTTTGGTGCAAACCTTTAATAAAAAATATTAATGTCCTAAAGCTTTCAACTTCAGTGGCAGAAATCTTTGGGAACACAGTCGACTCATATTTTAAAATGTCAGGTTCTATTGACTCTAAACTAAGAGGAAGCAATTTTACTTCTCAGAGCAGATGCATCTTATATCTTAAAATCTGACCCCCCTGTAGAGATAAATTCAGTTTTCTTTAATTATCCCACTATTAGTCCAGGGATTACTGGCATGAGTAATCCAAGCAAGAGCTGGCCAGCTAAATAAAAGATGTCAAAGGCAGCAAGAGGAAAGGGAGCTCAGGAAGGAATGAAGCTCAGCAAAATTATTAGAGTCACTCAGTGACATCACCAGTGAATCCAAGCCATGATCGAACAACCACCAGCATGGGGGAACAGCAGGTGCACAGGGGAAGGAATCAAGTGAGAGGCAATCTTGCCTTGAAAAGCATCACAGGTTTGTCATCATCAGTTTCAAGCTAATCACAGTTGCACTTGTGGCATCAGAATTGCCTTGGCTCTCCCCTGCAGGGAGGGGGGCCTGGGAGCAGCTCCCCCTTTGGAGCTGGCATGCAGTGCTGAGGTTCCATCTGTGGCACACTGGCCCTGCCAGGGGGACTGACCTGCAGCAGGCTCAGGGCAGCACAGCTCTCTGTAGCCACTGGCAGCTGACAGAGATATATGGCACTTCCTTTCCTGCAGGGATTTCCAAGGTCACTTGGAAACATCCAGAGAAAGAACCTGGCACTCCTGCCTGCTGGGATAACACCTTCTCAGCCTTCACAGGAAGAGGAGTTGCCCACAGTAACCTTCAGCATGCCAGTCCTGTTAATAGAAATAATCTTTACTCACTACCACATGAGTTCCTCAAGACCTTCACACTTAAATTTTTTTGCTCAAACTGGAATGCTTTGGGTAAAACAAATCTGAAATTTAAGTGAAATAAGAGTTAATCACAAAGTAAGCGAGTCTAATGATCAGCAGGGTTTTCCTGAAAGGATAACAAGCAGATAAAAATCCAGAATCCAAAGTTCCAAAAGGTTGGAGGAGAACAGGGCTGGCTACTTCAAATGAAGGTGCTTGGAATAAACCATTCCTTCTGCTTAGTGTTTAAAGGCAGCTCACATCTGAGCTACAGAACACTTGAAATAAATATTATCAGAATTTATACAAATACAATCAGAAGATTTATTTTTACAGAAGCCATTGTATTTTTTACTTATTTTATGGAATCATAAAAGTATTTTGTTTGCAATAATATTCTGGAAAGTAAAAAGCCAGTGACAGGTTTTATTGCAAGGTTTGGCTATCTAAATGCTCATAAACAATGCTGAAAAGACATTGCCCATCAGGTAGGAGGGAGCAACAATGTCATGTGGCTTACCTGGCCATAGTTAATAGTGTATAAAGTATATATATAAATATATATATATATATTAATAAAGTATAATCAAGGCTAATCATTCAGCAAGAGCCCAGAGCTGAGAGGTTTCTAATTCCCAGCAAGAAGTCTTTGCAAAATACTTGTGTTTCCAAGTAAAAAATGAACAAACAATGAAATGGGTTCCCATACAGCAAAAATGTCTATTTTTTTCTTCTGCTGTAATTAAAGATAGGAAATGGGAATAAGGTTTTGGACTAAATTGTTCACTTTGAATAATTCTTTCAAGCCTAAGCAATTATGCCAGATGCTAATTTTAATCAAATTACATGTAATATGTTAATTTGAGTATAAATCCTACATTCCTAGACAAACACCAATATTATGTTAATGTTACATAATTATATTAATGGAGAATATGAGCAGTACAAGCTGCTCACATTTATGACATGAATGTGGTAAGTATAAAGTGAGATTCACCTTGGCAAACTAAAATTTAATTTCAGAAAAATAACTCCTATCCTCTTTAAAGCAGGCAAAAAGTCCAGAGTTTTAATTACATGAGTTGCATGATTCTAAAAAGGATTCATGCAACATGTTTTTTAGTGTTGGGTGCTACAGTTCTTGCTTTAATTTTACTAAAATACATGACTTTAAAAGGAGTATGATGGTTTAAAAACCTGTGTGGCACAGAACCCATAGCATGGGAAGGCTGAATCCCTGCTGGTTGTGTGCAATCTGACACTCAGCTGCAAAAGACAAGGAGAGGAAAGTGTAACTTGGCACAGAACCCTGCTGCTCCCTGTCAGAGAACAACTGCTGAGTTCCCACAGCCACCACAGCTGGCATTTCTGTTGGGTTTTCCATTTAGAAAGGAGCTATTCCCCTCCAGCATGAATGTTCTGGGATGCTTTAGAAAGGCTGGGGAGGTGGACGTATTTATGTGACTGAGTGCAGGTCTCATGGACCATTTACATTTCATTTAAGTCATCCAGAGATCATTCACATCTATGGTAGGGTCTAGACCACATGGGAATCACGTTTCTCCTTTATTAATAAACTGAAATAAACACCACTTACCCAGCTCAGGATGTCACAGATAAAGTCTGAGGCTCCCATTTCCTTCTCTTTCCTGGAAGTTGAAGACACTGTGGGACTCCTGACTAGAGCTGTCCCTTGTACATAGCTGTGCAAGTTCAGCTGCTGTTTCCACTGGATATGCAAAAAGTGGTGCCAGTGTTTAATGGAAGACAATCCATATAAATGTATGTGTCCCTGTTAAGAGGAAATGCTTTATGTTCAAACTGTGGAAAATGCTGCAGGAAGAGCTCAGATCTGGTGACATATCAACTGCAAACTCAGTCTTCAGGAAGGTGCTTTGCCCCAGTGCCCCTTGCCTGTTTGTTTCAGTGGGCTCAGAGCTACACAGTCAAATCTTTCCCTTGCAGCACTGAAATACCTCCAGGTCCTTGGATCTACATAGGTTGATCACATCCATCTAGTGGGGAAGTATCTGAATGAGTGACTTACTAAATTTTAAGCAGACTGCAAACCTTTCCAGAAATCTATTAAAAAACCCTCAGAAAGTAAAAGCATGCAGCTCTTCAGTTTCCATAGCTCAGTTACCAGGGCTGCTATAGCATGAGGTGTCTGAGAGCTGACTGTGAAGTGGCAGGAGAACTACAGCCTTCATGTGAGGGAAGCCAAGGATACATGGGCTGTTTCAGAGTGCTGCAGTACTCTCTGCTCATGCCATACACTGGTGTTGAATAAATGCCCCTTCAATAAATCAGTATTCACACAAATGAAATATTTTGTTATGAACTTTTTGTGTTTAAGGCATTGACATTTGTTTTGAAAAAATGTTTTTTTCAGTTATCTATGGACCACTAAAGCACAACATCCCATGTTACCTTGCTAGCAGTGCAGAAGTTTCTCAAAGCTGGAGTTCTCCAGAAGTGGCTGCCTCTGTGCATATTCCTGCTAGGAGTACACATACACGTGCATGCACTATTCCTGTCTTCATTTTGTTCACAGGAAGGAAAAAGATGTGCATTAGACCCCTCGTCCCACTTGCTGAGTCCCTTAATGTCAAAGGGCTTTACACAAGAAGAAAAAGAGGACATGATATGAAAGTACACATAAACAAACATACCTTGAAGAATCTCTTTTCTCTGACTGCCAAACCACATTTACAATAGGACTGCAGGTAACTGTAAAGCAAAGCCTGTACTCTCTGGAGGAGAGCCTCAAAAACCTGCACAAATGATAGTGACTTCTACCATAGTCATTATGCACTTTCTCCAATTCTGTGCACCTTGGTGAAGTCCTCTTTAGAATGTGTATGCTCAGCAAATATTAAGTCTGCAGCAAAAGACTTCAAGGACAGCAGTGCCTTTGCAGAGTCTCAGTCTCGGCCAGCTGGCTGCAGGTGCTTGGTTGCCAGTGCACATGCAGCACCACAGTCTGTGAGAGCAGGTTCAGTGTTTTGAAGTGTTCTGTGCTGTCATCGACTTTTCCTTTGCATGTTACTCTCTTTGGCCCCATATTTTTGCAAACAGGTTGTTCCACTTGTAAGTCAGTGACATCAACTTTGTTGCAATGTTGCTGAGCCTGAATTCTCTTCTTGGGAAGGATTCCTGATAATTTCAATTGATGTCTTAATTGTGGGAGAACTTCTGATCAAATAAATCATGCCTGATGCATGAAACCCCCACATGATGGCTAAACAACTCAGAACAAGGAGACTCCTCTGTACAGAGATTTCTCAAGTTGAATTTTACAGCTGTTGAGGTTCACAAACATGAATGCAAAGGATATGCAGTGATGGAGGCAGCACAAAGCTTCTCCTATCGTAGGGAAGTCTCATCTAGTTACTGCTGAGAGGAGAGAAAACCAGACATTGTTGTTCCTGGAACACGCTACAAAGTGGTTTTTTCTACAAATTTGTCTGCAATGTTTATATTCAATACAAACCCAGACTGTGTCTTGTAAGTTCCCAATGGTGGAGATATTCAGATGCCTGCAAGTGTAAGTGCAATTGCTTTGTTCTTCTGGGAGCCTGCATTAAGTTTGAAGGTTGGCAGAGCCAAAGCAGAAAGCTGTGCCCCACTGTTTCTTTAGAAATTACTTCTGTTTTGGGAGGCAAGAGAACCGATGCTTTGGAGTGGCCACCTAAAACAGAGGCTAGACAAACTTCAGAGAATAAAAGCAGGTATTTATTGAAGCCTTCAATGGGCACACCTTGGACAGTCAAAAGCCTCTGAGGGGCTACACCCAAGATGGATGATGGTCACCAGTTTTTCACACAGTTATAAATTTGGTCCATTTAAATATCAGGGGTTAATCCTCCAATTACAGTTTCAGGTAATGAAGTAACTTACTCCAAGTCTGTCCTCCCCAATTCACTGTTGTTTACATCTCTTGGGGCCTGAGACAATAATGTATCCTTGAGTTTCAGGCCTAGGGAGGAATTGTTTTGTCTGAATAAAATGGGAGAACAGCAGCTGACAGGCTATGGAGTTTTAGAGTTATACACTAGAGCAGTACAGGATCTGAAAAATATAAAAGCTAAATCCTAAGGCACCAGAACTAGAAACAGTTAACTCACCAAATGCAAAGAATTGACGCTCTGGAAAGAAGATGGCCCTGCTGAGGTAAGTACTTACCTTCTTTTCTGTTGGAGACAGAAGATAGAGTCTGCTTGCCTGACCAAAGTGTCAGTCACTGATTATCTTTGTCCAAAATTCTCATCAGAGTTAGCAGCAGGAGGTCAATGACAGACACATTGCAATTGCCAATACATTTTCTCAAGCTGTCCTCCCTCATTTTTGTACAATGATAAATAATTCATTTTATATTCATGTTCATGAGCAGAATTGAGGTGGAGTAAACCATCAGGTGGACTGTCCTCTGCCAGGTGCCAGGCTCTCAGTTTTGTGTTTCAAATGGCCATTTCTTGAGCTTTTCAGAGGTATTTCAGAGGTATTTCAGAGGTCATATACCCCAAAGGGAATAATAAAGCCATTGATAAGAATGCAGTTTGTGTCCTCATCTTTCCAAACCATAAGACCATAAATAAAGCTATGCCTCTCCAATTTCATTGCTTTTCTGGAAGGGTATTTATTTTAGGCTTCTGTTCTGAACCATTTTGAAGTCTGGATAAAATAATGACTAAAACTATTCACTCGTCTTGATATCATAGGAATAGGGTAAGGTTCTTCACTGGAGTATACCCTGTGATAAATAATGCCCTAGTAATTATGGGTGGGGATTTTCACACAGTGACTGATGATGCCTTGGAAAAGAGCCATGGCACTGTGCATTCAGAAGCTAAGCTATCTAAATCCTTGCAGGCCTCATTTATGCTTTTGGGAATATAGGACAGGTGTGGCAATTACTAAACCTGGATACTTGAGAATTCACCTCTTATTCCCAGGTGTGGGCCATTAATTCTCGCTCAGACTTGTTCAGTTCTAACAAGTCTCTTTTGAACCAGATTTTATTTGTGCACATATACTCTCACAATAAATAGCATTTTCCTTTTAATCCATTTATCTCTTTTGTTTTTACTCATCTTGAGCTATGCAGCCCTCATCTTACCTAACATTTTACATACACATGGCAGCAAACCCCCCAGATGATCAGTGGCAGTGTGCAGATCCTTGTCACGTTCTGTAGATACCAGAAGACTTGCACTTTGCATTGTTTAGTACAATTACTAAGGAAGCTCCGGCAAAACCAGCCAAGCCCCGGTGAAATTCACAACAAAGGGCTACACTAACTTTTATTGGATCACTAGACATCAGAGCAAAGCCAGAGAACACTCAAACACAAAGACATTTGTAAAATCTTTTAAAAAAACCCCAAACTGTAGCATTCTTTCTGTTAGATGATCTTTCAGAAATCTGAACAACTTTGGGTTGACACACTTAGAAGCTCCTCACAGACCAGGTGTTCTTCAGGGACATATTTGATATTTTTAAACTCAAATATCTACAAGAAAGCTTCTAATTCCATATTCTGATATTTCCACAGAAGGTCACAGATAGTAATCTCACCTGCTTCATTCACTTCAAATGGACTTGTGGCTACTGAACACTAATGTGTATCTGGTCATCTTTATATACCTAAAATATGTTGGTCATCTCCTAAGCAGTCCTCTGGAATACAGTGAAGAGATGGGATGATATATGCTAAATTTTGAAATAGCACACATTTTTGTGACAGTATTTTTATGTGCAAAGAATTGTCACAAAGGTAATGAGATGTTCCTCCTTCTACCTTGAATCCCTCAAGAAGCCATGGCTGTAATACTGCACTTCTCAAGTCAAAGTACCATCTGGTGAAAAGGAACGTTGGTATTGGAGAATCTGAGCTGGCTTGGATTGAAGAACAAATTCCTGACAGCATGACAGCACAGACTGAGTAAGGGTTACATTAAAATATAAATTTACAGTCAACAGTATTTTGTAGCTATGAAAGAGAGGACTCTGATATGTGACTGCTGAAGAACCCAACCTATTAACCAGAATACCACACCAAAAAGTGAAACCTGCAAAAATGGGCACATCTTTATCTGTGCAGTTGGGCTGATTCTGAAGGTGCTTGCTAACAGTTTCTGATTTAAAAAAATTACATTCCTGATAACAGCATGAAACAAAAATATGGCAATTAGGAAATCAAGTCTCAGGGCATGACTAATGCAGAGTCTGCCTAGATGAAAGCAGCTCATCAAGCTTGAAGTACCAAAGCTGTCATTCCCCTCTCAGCTGAACAGGCAGCTGGAGAAGCACAGCATGTAACACCTTGGGTTTATGCAAAAGCAAATGAATCATCAATGCATTTGTTTTCTACTATATGATGGATATATCTCATTGATCTTAGATTTTTCAGATGCCGTAAGACTTTTGCTATCATCCAATAGCCTGCTGAAGCTGTGGGGAACAGCTGTCTATTATGGGGTGTTTTGTCCTTCTCCATTTGAGAACCATTGCGCTTGGTTTGCATATGTAACTGAGTTAATCGATTTTCAGAAACCAGTATAAGTAACTCTAGATAGCCAGATAACCTGGATATTTTGATAACTGCAAATGAAGAGGAGTAGTTCTGGAAGATGCAGAACTAGGAACTGGAAATACTTAGTTACAAGACTTATTAGCTGCATAGAGAGAAGAACAAAGACACTCGATTTTTCCTGCAAATGAACTCCAGGCAATATGACAATAAAATGGATGTTTGCTATTAGAACAGATTGGTTCCTTTCTTTACTTAGTATTTGCTCAAACAAAAGCACTGTAACTTTCCAAGGCTGCAGTGAGTCGGTGCTAGAATTAGCAGCAAGATACTGAAATAGTGATCACCAGTACACAACCTTTCCTCTCCTTTCTCCTCACCTAGTCACAAAGGCCACCTCTGACAAATCAGCTGTTAACAGATAAGTTTCTGTCATGTAAATTCTTAAATCACAGTGAAAGCCCGAACTCTGTGCTTAAGAAATAAAAGCTTTTTCAAACAAATAGGCAGAGCTATTCATATTGCTTTTTCTCTCTGTGTTTTATTATTTTTTTTTTTAATATAGCCAGAGCCTCAAGAAAAGAAACTCGGTGATCTTACTGCTTTCTGAAGCTTTAATAGCCTCAGCTCTGCAAAATTCAGATTTCTAACAATAGGATTTTGGTCTTGGTGCAGGTCAGTCCTGAACACGAAAAGTAATTATTGTAATACCAAAATGCAGGGCTGTTAAGAGAAGGGAGATTTGCAATAATAAGATTACAGAAAACCTTTATTACAGACTTTGTATTTCTGGGATATTCCTGAATGAATGCCATCTGCTTGGTGATCATAAGGAATGTAAACATATTGAGAGAATCTTTCCAGTTTTGAGTAAATCTAGGTTGAGATTACCAAGAAAAGGGGTAGCAATTACCAAGAAAAGGTTACATTTTGGTATAATTCAGTGCATTTGCCCTTAAATACATCTGAGTATTCCTCACAGCCTGGAATTATGAGTTTTTACCTAAGGGGCCCATTTATTTCCACCTGTAAACTACATATCCAAATTTATTTATTCTTCTCTCTTCTAAATCACTGGAAAGAAAATAGTGACTTCTTCTCTAGAATTCAAAGGCATGGCTGTTAGACCAGAGTGAAAAAGTACACAGCAGCATCATGCGTGAAAAGTCAACTTTTAACCAAAATGTGCAAGTCTGAAGTAAAAAAAAAAAAAAAAATCCAGTGAAGGCTTACCCATGAGGGAAACAGAGGCAAATGCTTTTGGAAAGTAACATTTTTTAAAATGTGTAGGTTCTAGTCCAGGAGTTCAAAGGGTTTTTATTTTAAGACAAAGAAATAATTGCCCATGAAGACGGAGGAAATAAGGATGAACAATGGAATCAGACACAACAGAAACGACTCCGAGGGCAACAAAGTAGCTTTTGCTCTAAGTGAAAGGCACCAGGGAACTTCTTCATGTTTTTGTGTTAAAGGAACACACTGCATGGGCAGTGACCAGGGACATTTGTCCTACAGGCTCCTCTCCTCTTTACACCTTCTGAGTCCAGTCCCCATTTCCTCAATGGCCCTTCTGCCTCTAAATGTGAATTGCTGTAGATTACTTGAAGACACTGGAAATCAGTGTAATATTTTTCCAGGACTGAAGTCTTTAAACAACCGAGAGCCCGGGTAATGCATGTGGAAAGAAGATCCTGTTACAGCCCTGTCTGTAGTCCTGTGGATAACTGGTTGCTACAGAAACCCACCCAGAACCAGAGGGAGAAGGGCTCAGTCCCAGCAGGGATCAGACTCCAGAGTGCTGCTCCTCTGTACATGAGCAGCAAAAGTGTGTATTCCAGTGCCACGTCCTACTTGTCCACATACTTCCATGTTTACTTTTCAGATTGCTTCCACGATTTTCTGTTTTTACTGTAACAAAAACTGAAGTACTCTGGGTGATGGTTTCCTTTAACAGGATATAATGCCAAGCAAGCACTGGAGTGTCTTACATGCAGGGAATTATGTGTGAGCTTTAACGTTTAAAATAGTCAGATTCTGTGAGAATAAGTTTGTCTACATTTTATTTTCTTCAGCCATCTTTGATGAGGATTAATGAATGAATGGTCATAAAGTGCTCTAAAATCCTACGAAAGCATACTAAGAGCACACATTTATGTAACTACTGTGAGCAAAGGATAATGTTTAAAGCCTACCTGGAATTTCCATTATAGACGGGTGAGTCATTGTCACAGAAAATGTAACAGTTTCAACTAAGAAACAGAAAAACATTAAAGAAGTTAAAGCAAATACTTGATGACTGACAAGGAAAAGTATCTTTGTGGTAAATGAGCTGAGTAAAACTGCCTGCCCAGACTAACCCTCAGAACTTTTTTGCAAATATGGTTTATTTTCCACAGGGCTTTACAAAAACAAAACCTCTCCACAACACCAGACACCCATAAAAATGGTAAATATAAATAATTGTATCTATATTACTGAGCTCTGCAACTGTGTTTACAAATCTAATTCTTCACAGGTCTTTTGCAGACATGAAACATTTTCAAGCACGTCTATGTGTTAAACCAGAGTAGCACAGATCCTTCACTATTTTTTTCTCTGCATGAAAAAAATCCCACTTTTCCCAACAGTATTGTTTTCACTGCCTGCGCACTTGAACTTATTCCAAACTTGCCTACCTTATAAACAGTTGATTTTCAGGCCTGCCCACTGCAAACACACACACCTGTGTATTGAAGTGCACATTTCCCTCTCAGGGAGCTGCAAACACACCTTGCTCACACACGGCTTGAGATGTGAGCATTTGTGTGTATAAATATAGAGTAAGTGTATGCCTGTTTGGGCAGAACTAAAGTGATATAAACCAAGGTGTCTGGAAAATATTAAGGGCAAAAAAGGACTTTTCTCTGCAAAAAGTGATGCATTTTATAACAACAAACATACCAGTGAAATGGTGCATAATCTTCCTGTGACATTTAACTCTATGATCCAGATGTTTCCTAGTCTGCCAGCATTTAGGATTTCTTTTCTAATAGTAAGTTAGAAAAGAAAAATTAACCCGGAATTTATGAAATTTAGAGATTCGCCGTAATTTCTGTTGTCAAGAGAACTGTTGATATTTTTTTGGGGATGTCTTTAGCATTCCTTCCCCTTGATCTCACAACATTCTAAGGAGGCAAACCACACGGCAGCTAGGATCACGATGGGAATACACTGCCAGGTGTTAATTAACAGCCTGGGAACAATTAGGAGATGCCAATCAGTACAGAAACACATCACCATCAACTTCGATGCCCGTGGGGCCCTGGCCAGCTTCACCAGAATCAGAGAACATTCTGAGTTGGACGGGACGCACAGGGCTCACGGAGTCCAGCCCTTTCGGCGAGCGGCCCACGTGAGGCTCGAGCCCGCGAT
>VXBQ01012290.1:0-54889 GCA_013400175.1 Phainopepla nitens
ATATATATATATATATAATGTTACTATTTAATTCTTACTAGATCTTATACTTTTGTATCTAAATATCTATATATCAATATATCTTATCATATAATATTATCAGGAGAAGTAAATGTGAGATGCATATTTAAGTAAAATTCATATGAACACAAAACCTGAAAAAATGATGATCATATGAGCAATGATACCTTATATAAAACATATATGCAGTATTTAAACAGTAGCATTTCTTCATCTAATCTGTTAAAAGAACAAATGCCTGAAAGAAAGTGTGGTTTATTGAAAGTTGAGTTGTTTATACAGCTTTCTTAATCCATGTAAAGCTAAATTTTATCTTCTTAGCTTGTCTCTATCTTCTCTGTGGAAAGGCTTTCTAACAATTCTCTTTTTTCTCTTAATTTTAAATATATGTTTCTTCTGACAGCATATTTCATATATTGTCTTGGACTTAAAAAATTCCACAGAATAGGATATGTCTTACAGTTGAGGACATAAGGTATGTACTACAACAATGAGTCTTGTTGAAGGCGTTGGTACACTCTTTCCCTGAGGCATACATTCTGAATTCATACATCATGGAAATAGTATTCAATTATTTTTCTTTCTTTTTTTTTTTTTTTCCCTGAATTAGCTAATTATCTTAGTTAACTCTACTTCATATTGAGACAGAAACATGCATAACATAACCTCGATGTCTAGGAATTATTCCTCTGTGTCCCAGTTTTTTGACAAAAACTGAGAAATAAATTGCAGAATTTCTTTCTCAACAAAATAATTTCTAAGGTGGTCATTGCTTCTTTTATGTCTGCTCCTGAACAACAATCAAGTCTTCATCCTCTAGTATGCACTTAAACTCTCAGTTTGAAATACCGTAAAGTAAATCACGCTTCAGATCAAAGTAAAAAAGATCATGAATTCTGCTGAATATATGATCACAAAACCAAAAATTTATTTTGAAAGAAAATTCCTTTCTTCTGAATATTCTACACAGTATGTTTTCCTAAAGCATGGACCTCTGACTATCCAGGAAGATTTTAATATTATTTGCATCTGAAATAGCTGCAGTGATCCTAGCCATATTACTGTCGATAGATCGGAGTGCTTTGTGAGCACTAGATTGTGTAGGACACTTCTTTTCCTTCACAATAAAACATATGTACAGTGAGGTACAAAACCCATGGAGAATGTAGGCTCAGCATCAGTACCACTAACTCTGGGCAGAGAAGGACTTACTTGATGGAAGGTGGCTGTTTTCAAAATGTGCTACTTTTGCAGACAAATCAGAAATACAGTTTGGAAGTGCATTTGACAGAAAAAAACCTGACTATTGTAGTTTTGTATTTGAAGTCATGCCAGTTTTCATATAACAGACCCTTTCATGAGACTGTCTTGAAGAGAGATGTTCGATGCTATTTACTATGGAGAATTTAATAGTGTGGCAAAATTAGCCAGATTTTACTCTGGTTATGTCTTTTAAATCCATCTAGATTACAATAATTTGTTTATCTCTTCTCCTGAGAATCATATGGAAAGAATACTACAGAAAATCAGACTACAGGGATACAGATGAGAGCTGAGAATACAAATCTAACTGTGAGAAATGCAAGTCTAATAGAGAGAAGAAAAAAAAAAAAAGCTCATTAAATGTATTGCATTTTGAAAACTTAGTTCCAAATCCATATAAAATATAGATTTTCCCTCTGCTCATACTCCCACTCACTTTATTTCCAAAGTGAGATTTAATTTTCTTCTGCCATCTTGGAATGTTCTTCTGTCTTACTTTCAGTCTACTAAGAGTAAGGACAATCAGTTACTTTCTTATAAATCTTTGAGAGAGTTACCATTAGAATTCTCCTGAAAGAATATAATTTTCAGAAGATATTTTCCTCCATAAAATTTAAATTTTCATTGCTTTTAATTTTATTTCAAAACTGTTTAAATTCTCTTTACCTCTTTGATTGTTTCTCCTTGTATTTTTCCAGAGATTTTTTTTCTTACCTAAGACACTATGACCCTAAGGCATATTGTCTCAGTCCTTATTACAGTGGTCTGAATGACTGATGACTTGGATTCCATAAAGTGTACTCCCCAGATGTGGATGTCAGTAGTCTGTGGCTTTTTGGCAATAACTGTAAAATCAAACAAAATATGGTAATAACTCTATTCCCTGAAGCCTTAGTTCCTGTAGTCCAAGGTAATTTATTTTTGGTTTTGAAAGCAATGTGTTGATCTTGGCTGGTATATAGTTTAGAGAGGGATAGAGAGGATTTTGTCTGGGATAAATGTTTAGATTGGATATTGTGCCTTCTTGGAAAGGGCTGTCAAGCTTTGGAAAAGGCTGCCTGGGAGGGACAATCTCTGGAGGTATTTAAAAAAGAAGTAGATGTGGTGTTGAGGGACATGGTTACATTCTGGCTTAATTGCTGGACTCTCTAACATTAAAGTTCTTTTCCAGACTAAATGATTCTATGATTGTATTAACAACATTTTTTTTTTTTTTGTTCCTGGGAAATAGATATCTAGCAATCTTTAAGAAAATAATTGATGCAATGAAACTTTGTAATTCTGAATTCTGCGAGAAAGACAAGAATACTATCCAGAAGATGTCTAAAATGAATAGTTTTTTATTGCCTACTTTAGGAGGCTCTAAGATCAACTTTAGTCTAAATTAACAGATTAGTAGATTCAGTTAAATACATATTGAGACTAAAAAGCTTTGTACAGAAAAAGCAAAATTATTCTACACACTTAAAAGATAAATTCATGTCTCATTAGATCAAGGTAAAATTAAAAAATATCTTAGACATTTGTTTGAAGAAAAAAAAAAGTAAAATCCTTCTTTAAAGACTGTGTAAGAATTTTCCACATGAAGGAAGATAATTAAAATATGCTAAATAGCAATATCTACTTCTTATAAAAAAGACTAGTTATGGTATTGTGCTAATGAAAGGATGATAAAAGCTAATTTTGAGTGAAGCCGTGCATGAAAGAATGATGTTGGGTTTTCTTCATGATGTACTGGAAAAGAACACTCAAACTTCTACTCGAGCTGAATAAGATATATTTTTGTCCTTCAATCCTTGATTTAACTGCAGTCTTCAATTGCATAAGCCAACAAAAAGGCAGGTAATGACCACAATAGAAAAAAGTTAAGCTTCTAGAAGAGGATCAAGAGGAAGTGACTTTCCCGTTCACAGTTTCACATATATTAAATATGTCATGATTTGAGGAAGCTGTATCACAGTGCGTATATTTAAGCTAAATTTTTCTTGAAAAATGTTAATGGACATATTGAAATGCTGTTCTCACTGAACATATTAAAAATGTTGTTAATAATCTTCTGGTTTCCTTCTCTTTCAAAGAAGGAACATGAACATATCTCACAAAAATATAAAGAATAAATTCATGATTTTGTTTTCTTGATACACAAGTGTTTACTTTCTCCTATCCATTATATAATAAATTGTATAAATTAACCTTTATGGTAGAATTCTCCTAACCTAACTTATTAAGTCTGTACATTAAAGTGGGGCTCATTCTACAGAATTCTATAGGTTGGATTTATTGCACTGCTGCAAGTGAGATACCGTATAAATATCATAGGTAGAGTTTCTACTCTTACTCTGTGAAATTCAGGTTTGTTTAGCCTGTGAGTCCCCTGTTTAGGTGATTCCAGGATGAAATGGAGCAATCTGTGGCCAGACTGACTGTATCGGTTGTATATCCACTGACCCTAATGAGGACCCAGAAAGACACTTCAGAAGCAAACAAATTCTGTCCCGATGCCTAGGGCTTACTCCAGGTGAATGTGTGCCGAAATACCGCAAAGCCAGGAATTTAATATAAGATTGCACAGGCACCTCCCGGACACTGGAGAGAGTTAATACCACTTTGGAGATATATGACAGAAGGTACAAGATGATTACCTGTGACTGATCACTTTATATTTTCAACAGCTGTACCTAGCATTAATTAAAGAATTTAATTATGTTCTTATATGGCTATTTGATAGCCTGCTTGTATTATACTCTTCTAAGACTTATTATTTTAAGAAATAAAGTATACAGTGCCTTCTACAGAGAAAATTACCACAGTTGTTACTGAGATCCTCATAGTGAAGAGTAAAGGGAGAGAAAAAAGAAAGACTGAATAAAAAGAAGAAACTACTGTTCACTGGTCAGTGGTTTCTATTTTGTTTTCTCTCACAGGAAAATAGACTAATTAATAACTGTGATCATTCTCATTGTTTATAACTGTGCTATGTCCTCTCAAGAGCATAGCTAAAATATCCAGACTGCTAACACAATGGAATGCAAATTTCTTAATTGGTTTAATGGGAAAAAAAATATTCACTGCCTGCCCTGCTTCTTACTAATTATGGATCTTTTCATACTTAAGGTTACATTTCTTAGGAATCAAAACACTAAAAGATTCCTAACAAATCACAAATAGGAATTTTTCTGCTTTTCACTCAGAATCCATTCTTGCATGATACTCAAAGCTGTTGACTCAGTATTCTTGGTAGAAATAGAATAGACTCTTAGGTACCATGAGAAAATCAAGAAATTATTTTCTAACAGGGTTATATTTTCCTTTACAATCCTCCATTAAATATAGGTTTGAAACCTAAACCTGCAAAATCCAAAAAACAGATAATTTACTGGAAAATGCATACATTTTCTCTGAGGCCTAGTGGACAAATGCTGCAATCTGTCACATAAAATAGGGAAAGAATAGAAGTACTAAAGTGATGACAAATTTATGCAAATGGCTCTATCTTTTTGAATAATTATCAATCTCAAAGGAACTGTTTCTATGTCAGATGAAGTCAAATGGAAAGGAATTTTCAGAATAGAAAACTGTGTATGATTATAGAAGAAATAGAGGAATGATCAATACTTTCCACTTGATATGTTTTTGATTGAACAGCAAAAGGTTAAAAATATAATTTTACATCTGATAATATTCTTAGAGCAATGTACTGTTGTTCATTTCTTAAAAGCTTCAATAATCACATGACCTGCATATTAAGCATATATTCCAGTATATGTTTTGATTTAGGTGTCAAATGGGAAAAAAAAATATTATAAAATGTATTTGAGGTGCAGGCATTCAATGATTGTTGCAAATGAAAGTCATGACATCCTCCAAAATCAATTTAGCAATTTGATTATCTCTATTTACATTTCTTATCATGACATCAAAGGAATATATTCCAAAATTAACACATTCATAAACTTGCTCTTAATTTTCTACAGGTGCAAAGCATAGGGTTAATTAATATTTAAGTGAGTATGACTCTGTCCAGAAATATACACTTTTAGAAGTTTTAAATTAAAATGACAATAAGAAATGTATTCTACCTATGTATTACATTTCTGCATAGATCAAGACCCTTGAGAGAAAAAGAAGGAAAAAGAGATAAACAGGCAACAATGCAGTAAACTATAAGCAAATACAGCTGGAAATACATCTAACTGTCTCATACAGTCTTGTTCTTGTTCTACAGTAGGGAAAAATACTCTCCCAAATCTCCTGCTGAAGAAAAGAATAAGAAGTATATTTAATACTGCATGATGCAACCATTACTGCAGCTGAGTACCATAGATCAGAGAGGTTGTAGAGTCTCCAGCTTCTACATACACAAAACTGAATTGGTCATCACCATGAGCAACCTGCTGCTAGTGACTGCACTTTGAGCAGAGCGGCTGCCTGAGCAGTCCCCAGGGGACCCTGCCAGCCTCAGATATTCTGTGGTTACATAGCTGTGACTATAGTAGGGACAATTATTCACTTCCTTGCTGAGCATTTGGTTTTACAGAAAAGACAATTATATGATATTGGTGCGATTAATGCAAATTTTGAATAAACTCTAACTTCTTAGCACTGCATAACATCACTGCATAAGTGAAATGTGAATATCCTCAAAGCATTTGATCTACAGCAGAGATTTCTGCCTTTAGGTTAAGCAAAATACGTAGAAAGTATATTAACTATATCATCTGTCACTTGATGACAGCAAAGGAAATATCAGATTCCAGTGTCTTGATTTCTCCCTGCTAAATAATGTTTCAGAATTCATACCTTGCATCTCTACATATTACTAGTTAGCTTTCTTGCCAGTTTGGCCCCCATCAAGATAGGTTTGTTTCTCCCTGATGACCAGTCCAACACACTTTTCCCTTTACTTTATTATGAATCTCAGGGATTTGAAAGTAAGTGGAGTAAGATTTTCTAAGTGCAAACATTCCATCTAGTTCAAATATTCCAGCTAGTCCACAATATTCCATGTAACATCCATATTAACTTTTCCATTCCTTTATTTTAACAGAAACCTGCAAAAACTGTAAGATGTGAAAAATATTCTCGAAGGCACACGTTCAGAGCAATTTACAGGGGTCTGTTGTATATTAACTTGTGAATTCAAGTGAAGAACAAAATGTTTGCAGGTTCCAGGCAATCTGCTCTACACACGCTTTCCTATGCAATGAGATTTTTCAAAGACAAAAGGTTTCTGGCAAGAAGCCTCCACTCTGAATCAGAATCCATCCTGTAAAGTCTCATGTGAATAAGCGATTGCTGATATTTAACTGAATGCATCTCTTTTTAATATAAATGTCTATATACTACCTTCCACAAAAACGCAGAAATTTTTTCTGAAAACCCAGAAATTATTTAGATTGAGGTTGAAAGTTGACATTCAAAATTTTTAACCCATCCATACTGCCATAGACTGCCACAATTAGAAGTGATTATGGACGCTTATTCTGAGAAGCTTCAGACAAAGTGCATAATTTCCCTAATTTTAGGAAACGCTTTTTCTCAGTTTTTATATTCCAGCTAAGATATTGACAATTGCACCAATGTTATGTCTTTAGCTGTTCACCTGTTCCCTTGGCAAGCATTCTCACAAAGATCAGCAGAAATCAAAATCAAGTCCAAATCCAAGAAAACATACTAAAACAAATTATTGCAGAAATTAGTCTTTGAAAATGAAAGTTCAAATGTTTGTTTTGAAGAAACTGAGATAAAAACGGCTTTCTAAAATCTTCCGGATGTCACAACATACAGATATGTATGAGATATATGATAATATGGACCAAATTATAATTGAAACTATTCTGCTAATTTTGGTTGATAACACAATGCTTAGTATGCCCCTAGACCCCAGTTCCTTCTGGATTTTTGTAGGACATGGACAGAGTTCTGAATACTGATTTACAGTGATGCAAAGCATTCAGTATTAGCATGAGATGGCCAAATATTCTGGAGCTATTCTCTTTCACTTCATTGCTTAACATAGATACCAGAAGTTGATTCTTAGAAGCCTGTATAATTTATATATATATATATGTGAGATTTATTTACTTATGTGGTTTGGCTCATCAGAGTGGTGTTTAGGCCTATTCCTTTGGGCTTAATCCCAGCCAACAAGCAAGTACCATGCAACTACTCAGTCACTACCTGACCAACGGAATCAGAGAGAATTGGAAAGGTAGAAGTAAAAAAAAAAAAACTTATGGGTTGAGATAAAGACAGTTTAACTGGTAAAGCAAAAGCTGTGCATGTAAAAAAAATCAAACTAAGGGATTTCATCCCTCACATCTCATGAGCAAGCTATTCCCAGCAAAACAGGGCTCCATCACATGTAAGGGTGTACGGGTGACTTGGGAAGACAAATTACATCGTAATGAATGCTCTCCCTTTCCCCATTCCCCCAGCTTTATATAATAATGTGATGGATGATATGAAATGTCCCTTTGGTCACTTGGGGTCAGCTGTCCCAGATACATCCTCTCTTGTTCACCTCCGCATTGGTACAACATGAGAAACTGAAGAGTTCTTGACTTAAGGTAAACACTACTTAGTATCCACTAAAAGTCCAGTGTGTTTTCAACATTATTCTCACTCTATCCAAACCCTGCATTCTAACAGATACTAAAAAATATTTAATTCTATCCCAGCCAAAAGCAGGATGCCGCCTAGCTCATCCCATCTGGTAATCAAAAGCCTTTTTGATTGAAAGCACTTTTGCTTTCACTTCTAGATGCAGAGCTGTAGGGGTTTATTTTACTTACCATATTCAACCATCACAGAATTTAAATTATCATCCACTTAGACCTATTTCCACAGTACACACAGCAGATCATTAGAAATTCCTTGTACATTCAATTAACATTGACATCTAATAATGCCTCTGTATAGTAATTGCATTTTAATTATATCCCATGGGCCACACATGTCCGGTTTGAGGTGCATGTTTAGTAGCTGTGATGAACAGAAAGTAATTTGTTGCCTTTTTCTTTTTCCTTTTTTCTCTTTTCTGTTTTCTTTTCTTTTTTCTTTTTCTTTTCTTTTCTTTTCTTTTCTTTTCTTTTCTTTTCTTTTCTTTTCTTTTCTTTTCTTTTCTTTTCTTTTCTTTTCTTTTCTTTTCTTTTCTTTTTTTCTTTTCTTTTCTCTCTCTTTTTTTATTTTTTAATTGAAGTAAGAACAATGGAAAGGAATTATGAATTATTGGAAACTTTCCAGTTTTAGGCTAATGCCACAGATAATACCTCTCAAAGAATGCAATTTAGATGCTAACATTCACAAAGAGGAAACTATGAAGGCTAAAATGGATGGCAATATGCCTTTCACTTTATATACTGTTGACCATACATGAGTTTGAACTGGATTTTCACGACAGCATCAGCAATAACAGGCCATATTAATTGTTCGGACCACCAGGACAAGTCTCCTTTGATCTCTGTCCAAATTATTTCACACCTGCAGAAACAGCATTCAGTTACAATTGTTAAGTTAAACCATCTCTCATGTAAACTGCATCTGAAGTCTCTCTTGGTGTAGTCTTAAGTCATGTAGAAAGTCCATACTCAGGATCTCTTTATATTTTGATCTTTTTTTGATCTGGTCTCTTTTGGATGTCTAGGATTCCTCGCCAGTGAAGGGGCTGAACAGTGAGTTGTCAGCTCTGTGCTTGGTTCCTTCTATAATACAGAGGCAGAAAGCTAAGGATAGGAGCCAGGATTAATTGTGGAACATCAGTATAGAAAATTTTAATGGTAATCTGCTACACATTTCTATCCCTCTGTTTGAGAAATGTTCCAGTTCATACAAGAGTTCTTTTTCATAATGTTTGCACTGGCTACCTTAAAAAAAATTTTCAAAAGAGTGTTCTGCAAAATGTCCATTGGTTCTACACAGCTACTTGGATTCTAAATCTATTTTGTTAAGTACTGAAAAATTACCTAAAAAAGTACTAGTACTCCTCTAGAGTAAAAAATCTTTATCATAGACAAGGTGTCTTGGATGTCCTGAATACTGCTAGCAACTTGACATTCTTTTTCATCAAACCTGTGGTCCCATGGCCTGTTGTACTGCATTTGACTGGGTTGAATTTAATTTTCTTCGTAGTAGCTCTTGTGGTTTTATATTGTTGATTAAAACAGCGTTGGTAATGTTTTAATTATTGCTGAAAAGCACTGACACAACATCAAGGCCTTTTCTGTTTGGCATGCTGCTTCACTAACCAGCTGGCTGGGGGTATAGAGGAAGTTGGGAGTGGGCACAGCTGGGACTGCTGACTCCAACTGGACTAAGGGATATCCTGAACCATAGAGCATAATGCTCAGCAAAAAAATGCTGGGGGAACAAAGAAGAAAAGGATGGCATTTGAAGTGATGGCATTTGTCATCCCAAGTAACTGTTACTGATGAATCTGTTCTTTTCTAGAGATGGCTTAACACCTGCCTGTCAATGGGAAGGGATGAATGAATTCCTCATTTTGCTTTGCTTGTGAGCACAGATTTTTCTTTACCTGTCAAACTGTCATTACCTCAACCCATGTTTTTTCTCAATTTTATTCTTCTAATCTCCCCCACCTTGCACTGCAGGGGAGTGGACAAGGATCTGTGTGATGTTTGCCTTCCTACTGGGATTAAATCACAAAACCTATCCTTTACTGAAGAAAGGCTGTAAGGGCTGTAGAGATGTTTTTCTTCATTTTGCTCTCAACACAGATGTATTTTTATGTCAGCAAGACCCAACCTTATAAACTGCAGAGAGAGGAAGCAGATTTGAGAACCAGCTTTAGTCTACCTCTCATTATACAGCAGAAATTAGTGGAGGACTTCCGATGAGGAAGCAAGACTATGGCTGTCTCATATACCTCAATAACTTTCATTTCCATATGCAGCACGTGTAACTGTCTAGTTTTCTAATTTGAGCTCCTAGCACATACAAGAAAATCAGTTGTTTCAGTTGGTCCTTGCTTGAAAAATTCTACTCAGTTTCCTACAGAATAAGCAGTTAGATTAATGGAAAAGCCTATGGACTATATTTGATCGGCTGGCTGCACGTGAACTATGCTGACTTACATTACATAGCTTCTCAATTTATAGTATGAAGCAAGCATAGCCCAGACTACTTTTTTGGTTTTTTTGCTTGTTTGTTTGGTTTGGTTTTTTTTGTTTTTTGTTAAAATATCACAGTATCACAAAATATGCTGAGTTGAAAAGGGACCCTCAAGGATCATCTAGTCCAATTCTGATATGGTTGAACAACCAAGCAAATGAATTCTCTTCTTACTTGTCTTATTAGGAGATTATGCTGAGATATAGTTTATACCTAAAGAAGTTTGTTTGTTTGTTTGTTTTAATAAGGATTATCCTTTTTTTTATGCTGTGCAGGATTCTTTGTTTGTGTAACGACCTGAAGAGTTGCTGCATAAATGGTTAGCTAAACTCTGAAAAGTGAGTTGTACTAAAAACCACAATGACTTTCCTCTTCCAGCTCCTTCTTTAACGAGTGTCCTCAGTTTTTTCCCCCATTTCTTCCATTTCCATTCTCTGACTTACTGTTGTCTCTTGAAGCAGAACATGCTCAGGAATTAAACACTATAAAGGGACGTGAACACTGAAAATTCTACTCTCAACTCTTCATTAGATTTTATTTCTAATATTGGAACAATATAGACAGAGTTGCTTTCAACTAAATGAACTTAAAAAGAACTTTCAGGACACAGAAATATACACTTGCAGTAATGCCTGTTCCCTACTATTTGCTTAGCTGCTGCTGTCAAAAAGCACCCAAATTTGCTGTCTCTCTCTAACTAGATTTAGAATTCCCTGGTTTTTGAGACTCGGACC
This sequence comes from Phainopepla nitens, assembly GCA_013400175.1. Lineage (NCBI taxonomy): Eukaryota > Metazoa > Chordata > Aves > Passeriformes > Bombycillidae > Phainopepla > Phainopepla nitens. Next base: position 11,148 of record VXBQ01012290.1, read on the forward strand.
ACTGTAAATTACTTAGTTTCAGTATCTCAATGTCATTGCCTTATTTAAGATTTATAAGTCTTGGGAGGTATCTCTTTATTCCCGAAAGACCTGATCCATTACAAAGTTCCTGAAATGCATTAATGTGATCAGTTTTTTTGCAAAATTAGCTAAACAAATGTTTCCTTCAAACACAATTTTCAGGGAGAGAAACTACTATAATTCTATTGATTAAACTAGCCTTTAACAGAATAGAGTTTTACCCATTCAAAACATAAAATACATAAACTGCTTCAGAAGAAAGAAAAAACATTCTGAAATCAAAAATGGCTGTGATCAAACCCAAAGAAAAACATATCTCTCTTTTTCCATTGGTTGTTGGGAAGGTTAAGTGAAGTTTCTTCCCAAAAAGTCCATCTGTGCAGATAATACATTTCAGGGTGACAGGAGACATGGACTGGAATCTCCTGAGTCAGGGACAAGTATGGAATATGGGTTTCTTACTGCTAGTGTGACTTCTTCAGTGATTAAATTATTTAAATGTTTAAATGCAAATGCCAGACAGTACCTTATTTTTTCCATTTACCTTCCATTCCCTTGTCTCCTTTCAAATTAAGAGAGACTTGGTACTCTTTCAAAGAATTAATAACGCTTCTGAATAGTTTCTGCACGTTGGAGATCTGATCTCAAATAACACACTTGATACTGTAACAGAACAAATAATAAAATAGTTACTCCCAAAACAACTATCATATATTTATGTCTTAAATTATTTATGAACTCAGAAAAATGACACTCTAAAAAGAAAAAATACAGTGTAAATATAAAGATCTCTGAAGACAAATCTTAATAATCTGTGAAGACTTGTATGAAAGAAGGTATGGAATTCATGGTTAAAAAAAATTCCTACTGCTTTTTCTTTTGGTCCCTATTTTTCATCTCCTCTCTGTACACGTTTTTTCAGCAAACAATTCAAAATTCTGATCATGGGAGCCAATCAAAATATTGTGTATGAAAATCAAGAAAAGAATTTGTTTACATAGTTTTATGTGAATATAACATTCATAAATGAAAATGAAAACTCATCTCCTATATTGCTTCTAAAAAAGGTACAGGATGAATTGGACATGTTGAATGTACATCCTAAGGTTAATGTATTACTATAGAAGTTATGCTGCATAGACCTCCTTCATCTGATTGGGCGACACAGCTCCCTTTATTTTTTTAAATGAACCTATGGAGAATGTTTTTCTAATCTTTTTCAGACTCCTAATCCACATACATGAATAATTTTCTCTGATTTTTAGTGTAATGTATTTTTTTAATATGTTCTCTGTAGAATTACAAAAATTACATTACCTGTAAAAGGATTTGGTCCATATAACTCTGTTTAGTTTCTTCCCACAGTGTCTCAGTACAAAGCAGATAGAAATATGATTTAAGCCTCTGTTTAAAGAATTTTGTGCTACTTATAAAGAACTGAAGTGAAACAAGAACCTTAACTAGATGGACATATTCAGTTTATTTTTATTTATCTTAAAATGCATACTATATATATAGAGAGAGAGAGAGAAATAGATATAGATATGTATGTATGTATATGTATCCATTTATCTTTACTCTTAGATAGCCTTCATAATCTGGACATTAAGGAAAAGAAACATCATTTTCAGAATGGCTGTCACCAAAAATAAAACCCAAACAGAACAAATTAAATCTTTATTTTCCTGTTTATTATCTTGAAGTCCTCAATTTTATATGACTTCAGTTTCCTAATTTCTTCTTTCTACTTCTCATCCACACACAAATGAAAGCATGTACTTCAGAAAAAACAAATTGAAAAAATGTGATCATGTGCATACACCAAAGAGAGATTGTGGAGTGTCTATCCACGGAAATATTTAAGAGCTGTTTTGGACATAATCCTGGGCAGCTTGCTCTAGGGGCTGTGCTTGAGAAGAGAGGTTGAATCAGACAACACTCAGAGATCACCTCCAACCTCAACCATTCTATAATCCTGTTGTCATATGTCAGCCAATGATGTTCTTCCTTCATGAAACACTGATGTTCCCTTTTGTGTGTGTGTGTGTGCGTGTATGTGCATCTTATTCTCAGTTAAAGAAATAATTTCTCATATTTAGAAAAGTTTGGGTTTTTTTATCGAATTGGATAAGCTTTAGTCCAAGTAATTAAACAGTAAAAAGAGGAATGCTGTGCCTGTTTTAAATAACAGATATCCTTCTAAAATCAAAATGCTCAAATAACTGAGCAATACAGAAAATATAGAGTAATGCAGTGAAGTTACCCTGTTTTCTCTGAGATCAGTTTTCTGACTGAATATATTAATAGAGAGGAGAATCTGTTGTTTCCAAAGTCTTTAGTACTTACATTTCACTTTCTTCAAAGCCAGGTTAGGGGCATTGTTCCTATGTCTGAGAAAAGTAAAGGTGGATAACATACACTGTCTTTTCATATTCAGCTTTGCTAGCTACAGAGAAGTTCAGCATGTCTTTCATTTCTAATTCTGATTGTTCCCAGAAGCTATTAATTTTTCTTTTTTTCTTCAGTCCAGAAACAGATATATTTCTGAGACTGGCAATTTTTTTCTGTCTGCACTTACACGACTGTAGACATAATGTTGTATATACACTGAAGAACTACTAAGAAGATTTTCTCTCTTCCATTCAAGCATTTTTTGTTACTGTTTCTATAGTGGATTCTGAAGAAAGTCAGTTAAGTTCAGAACATTTTTGACTCATCTCAAATATTGTGCATGAGGAAGAATATACTCTAACAAAGGAAAACACAACCGAAGCAAAAAGCTGGAAACTGCAGTTGGACAGATTTAAATTTGCACCAATGAGAACTTTTAAACAATTAGGATGATTAATCATAGAGACAATAGATACAGGCCTACTAGCACCAGTGATGGACAGGCTGATCCAAAATTAGAAAAGCAGCTCACACATGAATAATATGAAGAGTTATCCACAGTGATAACATATGTGAAGATTCACTGGAGTGACTTTAGAGCTCTCTAAGTGCCCTCCAAAAAAAACATGAAGAGTAAAGGGAAATAACAGACTGTTTCTATGTCTCAATCAAAAGTAATGACCTTTTCAAACACATTCTTGAACCTCCCACTTCAAACAGGAAAATGTGCCTGAGGATTGTAGAACTGGAAGAAAATATCTTCATACCTTGGATGTCCTAGTAAACACTGCATTGCCAGGTTTACACATGCGATAAAGTACCATTTGCATTGCTTCAGATATACCATTTCAGCTACCTGTACTGTTCAATATAACAGAAATTGGATGAAATTAAAAAGCCAGCTAAATTTCCAACATCCACACCAGATGTTGGCCTTAAAATCCAAAAATAAAAGTACCCAGTTCTCTGTCAGGGAGTAGATGGAAGCAGGCGTGGAAAATTGCTGCGTTATAAATTGCCTGATTTCTGCTGTGAGCAGCTGTTTAATTGTTATTAGCATTATTTCAGCTATTAAATTACAGAAACATGATCCTTCATCTCATCCTCCAAGGACACTCACTACCTGTTCACTGAGATAGCCCCCTTTGCTCTTTACATTTAAGAGGAGAAGTAAAAGTTTCCTTTACTGCACATCTGTGTCACTCATTAAAAGGAATCCACATCAAGGTCATATTGTTTATGTACTTTTAATTAAGAATATTTTCTTATTTTTTGTGGATTTTGTAGTCTTTATGACTTTTTGGATTGGGAGGACAGTAATAAAACTGTTGACTTGAATATATTAAATTTTTACAATATATAATAAATCGACATCTCCAAGTTTTACAAAACACTAGAATTTTATTCTTCTTTAAATGAAACTCACAATTTATGTTCTATTTATAAAAGATAACAACTGTATTCCCATCTAAAATATAATTTCACTCCTTCTAAGGAGGAATATAGCATTATCTGTTTCTCCAGAAAGATAAAATCCAGTATCTTTAAATTGCTAAATGGACCTTCAGTGCTGCTTTCAGGGCACTGAACTGGGAGAGACTCAGTAGAGCTACACAGAACTGTAATGTAATTTCCTTCTTCTCTAGGCCTTTTCTATTTCCAGTTGTTGATAAAAATTACTTTGCTGGTTTATGCGTGGCTTCTTTTACCACATAGGATTTACTTTTCTTTCATGGTATCATATTTCAACAAATACATATATATATATAACTTTGAAATTTGTGTTACTTATGTCTTGTTATAAATACCTTGGGTACTGTCAATTCCTCATAGCAACTGTGCTTTCAATAAAAAGATAACGCTTAAGCAAATATATACATCTTTTCCCTACTTAGAGCACCTAAGATCATATCTTCATACACATTGCAAAGTCTTATCTTGAACTTGTGCAAGCAATTGATGTTCTTTGGATTTAGAACCACTGGATAAAATCAACCTCATTCACGTTATTCATGTTCATGTAGTGCTGCAGTTTGTATATATTTATGTATATGTATATATTTTTGGAAACAGCAAGGTGGAACTACATGCTAAGAGGAGGGAACTGATACATCTTCCTTTTTTATGGTAGAAGGAGCAAAGGCAAGCAAGCTGCAGAACTTCTTCATCTCTTAATTGCTCTTACAAAGTTAGTATTTATTATTATTTCTAAGAAGAAATTTTTAAACTACTGACCTGCCATTTGACTAAATAAATTGTATATGAATTGGTTTATAGGATTCCCTACATATAAAATTCCTGTCAAAGATTCTTTATACTGCTGTATGAAATCCACACTCTAAAATTCTATGCAAGCTATGCATTCTATTCTATGCAGGATTTTACAGGCTTGCTCATAGCTGCCCAAGAGAAAATGCCATTGCAGATGTAAGTCTGAAAGACCCATCAGAATATCCAACATATATTTCATTGAATTAATTGTTAAATCAAAATTAAAAGTAATAATGCTGAAGGTCCGAATGCTGAGACAGTAGGGTGGGGTTTTTTTCTTTTCTTCTGTAAGCACTTCTGTTACACTTCTATTTTTCACCTGCCTACCCACTCTAAAGGGCAAGTTTTATCACTGTGAATATTGTGAATATTCCCAATTATGTTTCAGCTACCTCTTTCTAAAAGAAATACAACATCTCTTTTCACATAAAGCATACTTGTACTTGCCAATACAAAGAACCAAACTTAGCTCCTAACTCTTGCAGTATAATCATTGGTCTCTCTAAAGACAGTACCATAAAGATATTGAATATAGTGTTTTTCTTACTAGTATTTTTCTCAAATAACTTAAACTAAACAACTAAAAATTCTGCTCATTTGACAAAAAGAATTTCATTTTAACCTGTATTTTTATAACATTAGGAACTTTTTATTTAGTTCTGTAATACTGTGAGTCATTATCAATAATTATTTTTACAAAGTAATGTAGAATAATCAATGCTGCAAACAAATTAGTCCTTCTAAGGTATTAATTACAAGAGAATGTTAATACAGAATGTGAAATGATAAAACAAGTACAGTTGAAAAAACTTTACATGCACACACACATATATAAACATACACTTTTATTTAAACATCTACACAGTTACAGATAATACCATTTTCCAAGCCATTAGGCACTCAAATTTTTATTTGTTCTGCATTCTTACTCAAAGAATTTTTACTTCATTGAACATTCCTTTTGATTACATAGAGCAAAAGAAAGAAAAACACCTTATAAACTAAACCCCACACTTTTGGTCATTATGATAAATCAAATTATATTTACAAATAAATAATGTTTATTTTATTTCCAATGGCATACTTACTTCTTCCAATTAGTAGATTTATTTAATTGATTGCATGTTAATATCTGCATATGTGAATACAAATAAGCAATGTTCTCTATATTTTAGTAGTCAAATGATCAAAACAAGCTCTGGTTTCTGTGACAAGTTATTTTACACGTTTATAATAAGCCGTGTATTGTGGGTAATATGAAATCATATTTCCTCTTTATTAGTGGTTGACCTATATTTTACTCAGAAAGACAGATCTAATGTAAACTGAGGACAAGCAATTGGAAACAAGCCCAAATGGATTTAAGTATTAGTTTCCTTTCTGAAAGACATGTCATTTTTTATCAGAAACCCAGTAGTAATTAATATTCCAAATAATCAATCAAAAAAGGTGCAATTTCTTCATAAGTGTATGCCTAGGGGAAAGACATAATTCAACAGCATTATAATATTCTCAAGCCTCTAGTGAATTTCCTGAACGATAAGGAATTATTTCAGGTTCCCTACTGAAAAAAGAGTGATGAAAGATTACTAAACGATGCCTAAACAACGAAGGTGAATAATTTTGGGAAAGCAAATTAATTTGAATGATTAGCTTGAAAAGTTTAAGTACTTGTTATAATTGCTGAAAATTTGACATAATTTACTGTAATACCATGAGCTTATTTTTTTAATATCTCTCCAAATATTCTACTTGATTCTTCTCTTTCCAAATCATAAGCATTATTGATGCATTAGAGATTGGATCTCCTGAAGCCAGGAAATACTGTACGCAAAATTGTAAATATATTGCAAATCTTCATGAAAAAGAAATGCTAACTTTTTGCTAAGTAAGTTCAAATTCAAGTTGTAAGGGTCTAGCTCAATCCCCTACACACTTGGTGACAGAACATTCAAGGACGCATAGAAGCCATGAAGGAATAGATAACCGACTAGATGCACCTCACAGTCTTACCTGGTTGCAATATGGAGTCGTCCCATAGAAGGCATTTCTTCACTAACTTTGTGGGTTCTCTCAATGGGCTGCACTTCACAAACTGCTCCAGCTTGGTCCTTTCCACAGGGTGGAGTCCTTTAGGAATAGACTGCTCTGGTGAGCCCCACAGGGCTGAAGGATTCTGGTCCATAGGGGCCTTTCTCAGACTGCAACTTGCTTCAGGGCACATTCATCTGCTCCAGCATGGGGTCCTCCATGGACTGCAGGTGAAAATCTGTTCCACATTGGCTCTCCTTGGACTTCAAGGAAACAGTTGCCTCACCATGGCCATCGCCGCAAGCTACAGAGGCATGTATGCTTCAGCAGCTGGAGCAACTTCTCCCTCTCCTTCAGTAAGCTTAGGGTCCTCTACATAACTCCTCTCGCATTTTCTGCCTCCTCTATCTTCGTTGCTGTTCCGCAACACCTTTTATCCTCTCTTGAATGTGTTATGACAGAGACAGTACCAACATCACTGATGGACTCAGCTTTGGCCAGCAAAAGATCTGTGTTGGATCTGTCTAGAACTGGCTCTGCCTGACATGGGAACAACTTCTGGTGCCCTCTCACAGAAAGCATTTCTTCAGACACCCCACTACAAAGACCTTGTTGTATAAACACAGCACATTAATTACACCAACCAAATAACCAAAAGAAACAAATTATTCACTACATTGTAGGAAATACGATGCGACTCTAGATAATTGTAGTAGATATTAGCTATTGCTTTTCTAAAACACATTCTTGAAATTACTGAGGCCTGAGCCTATGTGCATCTGTCTGCTTAGGCATTGTGAGCCAAAGGCACTCAGCATTGGTGATTTATATAGGTGCTCATCCTGGGTGATTCTATTAGGGACAGCTATTTGTATTAGCAGAGTGGCTGTAGAAAACAGCAAATAAGAGAAATGGTGGAAGTATCTAGTTCCAGAGAAAGAACATTATAGTTCATAATTTAAAAGGCCTATGATCTAAGGCTGCATTTGGTCTACGGTGGAAAATTAACCACTTTTATAGTCTTCTAGACCTTTAAAGTTGAAGACATTTTTCACAGATAATTTTTTTTCACGTGCTCCACCAAAGTGGGTAATGAAAACCAGCAATACCAGTCTCTTACATTTCACATGATTAAAGAAAACTTATATTATAATCACAGAAACAGAATTGTTCCTATCTGAAAACTTTCTGTAAAAAAACAACAAAGTAGCTGTGCAAGCTTCCCTGCCCTCTTCCTTCCTCCCCCACTGTTCTGAATGTATATGTCCACTTAATATTTCAAAGATCTACTATAAGTGATGGGTCACTACTTTTACTAGGCATTCTGCCAATTTGAGGATACATTCTCTCAGTCAGTCTCCCTCATCAACCCTTCAGCCCCCTCAGTGGTTCATCACTAGCTTAGCCATCTGTTACCACTGGCTGAAAAATCCCAAAGTGGCGAATTTTCCAGTCTAATCTCTGCTTAAAAAGAAAACAAAACCAACCAAACAAGAAAAACCCCACATACCTTTTCCTTTCTCCTCCGCAAATGTATTTTAGTTGTGTCAGCTTTTGTGACTACTGGATGAGCTTTGTTCTGTATTTTTCAGTAAGTCAAATAACCCAAGCGCACCTGGCTGAACATTGCATATTTTTTATAATAAAATGCTGAATTGCATATATTGGGCCATTTATTCAAACAGCTCTTTTCTTAGGATTAGTAGGCGAATATACAGGAGAAAATGCAACCTAGGAATTTTTCTTTTAAGCAACAATTTGTTTGATGTTTCTTACTTACTAAAAATATTAATGAATACTGTCAATATTAAGGAAAAATCGGTTGGCATTAATAACATTTTATAGGACCCTTGGATACAATTTACACCAAAACCTTTTGGTTTACAACAGTTTTAAAATATGTGTCAAAACGACTACTGCCTACCCCTTTTACGGCATGTATAATGAATGATATTATATTCTGTATGAAACATATGTAAGCTAAATAATGCCATCTAAACTGAAACCTTTTCAGTCTCTAAATGTTTACATGCCACATTGCAGTCTATTTAAAACATCCCACTTGAAAGTAGCTAAATTTTAACACTTTTAGGATCAAATTGTTTAATCTGAAATTTTCCTGTAACTCCTAGAAATCTGCAATTTGAAGTACTCCCATTGCATCTTAGAATGATTGTTATGATATTACCAAAGATACAGGAGATTCTTAGTGCATGTGGTACCACAACCGCTTTACAAAAAAATGGAGTAACTTCAATGCCCACCTTCAAGAAAGTCAAATTGCATAAGAAAAGTTATTTTAATGTGTGAAACCTTCTTTCACTGAAAATCCTCAATTCTTTTTCAGTATAGTATAAGGACAACTCATGTGATGGAACATATTATTTATTTCCAGGATGAATGTGATGGATGGATAAGATTATTGTCTTCAAAGTATTATTTTTATTTAGGAATAAGTGCTTTAATCACTAAAACTGCAAGATGTTTCTCTGGACAAATGCTGTCTAATCAGAAGAATATTGTCTCCTGATTAGAATGGGGAAGGCATTACAGCCCTTTTATCATCTCAAAGGTGTCTGACTGCTTCCGCACTCTTCCTTGGTAATGGAAATTGACATCAGCTCAGTAATGTTACATCAATTAATATAATTTGGAAAAATTGTTTGCCTTACAAATGGAGGGAAAAATGTTAGAATATCTAAGTAATTTACCTGAATAACTTAGAATTATAAGATTTTTGTCTTTATGTTAAAGCTGAAGATAACAACAGTAACAGTATTGGACACTAGATTCTATTTTGCACAACAGCCACCATTACATAATGATATTTTGTATTTTTTTTCATCTTAAAATTTAGTACTTGAAGAATTTTCAATTGCTTAATAATCTTTTCAATGTTCTCTGTTTCCACTGGGACCACTCTGCATTATTTTAAATTAAATTTCTTTTCCTGATGCACAATATGTTATGTATCAATGCATAGGAAAGCACTGATACATAACACATATAACTAATGGGAATACACAGACTACTTTTATTATTAAATATAACTTCAAGTGTCTTGTCACTTTGAAATGTGCCAAAGCAGTCAATTAAATTTTTTCACTGGATATTTCTTAAGTGTTTTAGTTTATCTTCTGCTACACAGGAACTTGCTCATTCTTAGTCTAGCATACTTTCCCCTGCAGAATTATAAAAGGTAAATAATTGTTTACTTTCCTTTCTGTTTCTTTGCTAATATCAACCCACACTCTCAGCCTGAATATTTAAATTTATCCTAGTAGCATGGTAATTGAAAAGTAATTAAACATTGTGCATAATTGACTGACAAGTTATCTCTGGTAAGCACTTTGAAGATGTGTTTTTATGCTTACATAAAAACAATCCTGGCTTCTAAAAGGCAGGGAAAGTTTTAATGATGATCTTAATAGAATCAGAGCTTTGATTCCAATCACTCAAGCCTTGATTAAGAACTGTAACACCTAATGATACTGCAGCTCTCCAGTCAAACCTGTAAAACATGAACATGTAGCCATGCACCTAGCAAGACTGGGATATTTCACACAGATAATTTTGGTTCCTGTTTCTGAATGCTTTGCTTGTTGAAGGAATACAGGGTTTCTCTAGAGGTTTCAGTCCGAAAAGAAGACTGAGTGTACCAAATGTCAGAAAAGAATCTGCGAAAGTCAGATTCAGGAGTCCAACAAAGCAAAAAGGATTTATAAGGATGTCAATTATTTTTAAAAATTGACTTTTAAAGATGAGAGTTTCCTTTCCCATCTGTGTTGTACTTATAGAAAGGGCATGGTTGTTATGTCAGTGACATTAAGCCTTACTTGCTTCTGACATCACATCTGTAAGGGTCGGCCCGAAGATCTTGTTTTGCCTCCCTATCGTCGGGACCAAGACTGGGACAGACCCCAGGAGACATGCCCTGGCCTGGCTGAGGGGGGAGATGTTTGCTGATCGTTCTAAGTGCTCTGCTGCATGGAACAGGGCTTTGAAAAGGATGGCTGTAGGTCAGCGCATACGTTTACCGTGGTACAGGACGCATATCGCCATGGTACAGCACAAGCCTGATGCTGATCAGCAATGGGCCTGCCCACAATAGGCCATAAATCTCCCTGCCTTTTTGGCCAAAGGCCATTCGCCCTGGAAAAAGTCTTAAAAACTGTGACTCTCTGAAGGAACTTTTGAGATCTCCCCACGGAAGAAGACGCTTCTATTGGCTGGGCCACAAGGACTTTGTCTCGCCATTGGTAGCTATATCTCATCCTCTCTCTTTCTCCCTACTTTGTTCTTCTTTTTCTCTCTCCCCTTCCTATCACATAACTGAGTTGATTAGTACTCAATAAAGTGCTCTGTTGTTTTGTTGAAAAAACAGTCCCTTGCTGTTTGCCTTTTCTTTGCACCTCAAGATAGCATGAACCATATCACAATTTCTGCCTTGTTATTAAAAGTGGATCGTGACAGCATCACATAATGAAGATCTGTGAAACTGTAGCACTTCCATGAGAAAAAAAATAAAGGGTTCCTTCATATTGTTTACCACTGCAGTTTCGTTCTGGTTCTTGTCATATGAGTCAAGGAAGAATGGAGAAACCACTGTGCTGCTTCTTCTCAACATCTCTGAATTCCCAGTGCTACAGCAGCCTAGTGGAAGATAAAAGCCAAAAAAAAAAAAACGGCTCTTCTGTTTAATTTGCACATATGCAGGGTTTAAGTGCCTTTTTCTGGCACTTGTTTTCACTTCATAGATCACAACCACTTACTTCTGCTTGTAGGCAACTCATCACATAGAGCACCTCAACACCGCAATTTTTCCTGGATCTTTAAAAAAAGTTTAATCTATAGCAGAAGACAGAGGAGCTGAATCTTCAGTTAGTACATGATGATTTCTAATCACATGATAACTTGTTAAATTTAAATGGAACAACAGTGGATGCAGCAGATTTGTTTTTCTTTTTATTTTAACAATATAACTGATTTTCTTCTTATCAGAAAAAAAAAGGGAAAAAAAAAGCATCTGTACCTCTGTTTGGAAGGTTTCTAGTGAATGGAAAAAAATCACTTTCCTGTACAACCTGCTGACTAACAGGTCCCACTAAGTCTTAGCAAATATACAGAATTGTGATATAAATTAACTTGCTCTTTCTCAATAAATATGTAACGGTTGGTAAGATAAAGTCAGGGCATCTATCTAAAACGTACTGCATAAATACATAGAGCATATGTAAAATGGTCCTTAGAGCATTCACCTACTTAAGCATTTTATATACTCCACATTATGGCATTTGTAAATTATTACCAAATTTGCCCAATGCCAGTAACAACAGTTAACACATAATATCACTGTCAAATTTCTGCTCATTTGTAAAAATGTTTGGGTCTTTTTTGTTTGTGGATGTATTTTTGTTTGTTGTTTTGTCTTGTTTTTGTTGGGGTTTGTTTGTTTGTTTGTTTGTTTGTTTTTAATACTTGTTAGCCTGGAGCACTAAAAAAAAAGTCATATTTTTCATTTCTAAGCTCTATTTAGAATCCAGAAAAGTCTTATTTTTTTTACAATTGTGTTTATTTTCACACACTTATTTGTTGAATAGCCTTATGCAAAGCTTTTCATCTCTATTTTAATTTTAATCCACATTGATCAGGCCAAAAAGTCGCTGTAAGATGAGAGAATTTCAACTAGAAGATTAATATTTGATTTTTTTCAGAACTGGCAGCTTTCTGATGTCTCATCATGCAGCACAATTTCATAGGTTCATCTTTCACTCTCATGCCCCATTTGTGCTGAGGAGGTAGGTTGATAAAAATTTCAGACAGCTTGAACTCCCATTATCAGTGACATTCATGGTCTTAGTAAAAAAACCAGAAGCCTTTAATGCAAATCCAGCATAAATGATTAATACCTTCCATCTTGCCAAAAATGTTATACTCCAGCCTATCTGTAAAAGTACACTTTTGTCATTCAGTCACTAATTTCTTTCTCAGAAATGTGGAAGAGGACATAACTCTCTGTGGTAAAGCTTACAAAAGTATTCTCTTTCTTTCTCTCCAGTTTCCATGGCAACCCATCAAAACTAATAGAGGCTCACAGAACTTCATGTTTGGATACAGAACAGCGGTACAACAGCTTTACTTTGGAGTTCAAAATAAAAGGCAAATTACATTGTGTTAAAATCATTCTTATAAGTACATGTTTAAAATGCAAAAGTTCAGGTAGAAATTTTTAATGTCTTACAGAGTATATATGCTGATACACTCCTTATAGAATGCATATAGATTTAATATAAAATGTTTGCAACTTTAAACAGAAATTTTTAGAATTTAAGAGCTGATAAATGTCTGTATATCAAAATGGGGTTAACAATTGTACAATTGTACAATGTGTGAGAGTTTTAGTCTAGGGGTATAACAATGGAGATTTTGAGTAATTGTTGGATAGATGATTCTTTGACAGACAAATAAAACAGTTCGGAAAAGCCCCAAATAAACTGACCAAATGCCACAACGAAAAACAAAACAAAACAAACCAAACCTACTTAAAACATGGGCCTACAATTTTCAGATATAAAACTCTGTGGATCTTCTTAATCTTACTTAATTTTACTTAAATCAACACAGTTCCAATAAAATTCTTTCAAAAGGATGTCATTCAACTCCCATGTAAAGGTCTAGCTGTGACTTTAATCAACAGGTGAAAGGATAGTTCGATGAATCCAGAAGGCAAACCATGCCTGTCTTGGGAAGGATGTATCAGGTTGACGTATATGAAAGGTAACACTGCTGCAGAAGATCTCTCTTCCAACTCTTTCCTATAGTTACACAGCCTTCCATAGAGAACTTTGCAGCTTGATGTGGATTTAAGTAGGAACATTGATTTATCCAAGAGGGTTCCATTTCTAAGTTATTTTCAGGTAGATATCTTGCCTCTAATTTGGGTCAAATGTTTGTGCTGTCACATTAAAAACGGGAGAAATGAAAGTAAGAAAAAACTCAAAACACAGGATTAAGTGGAAGGTCTTAAAAGGACTTCAAATTACAGCACAGGGTTGAGTTATTATAGTGATGAACATCAATAAAGATATTGTTGCAATTAAGTTATTCTTAATGTGACAGAGATATATTTTACCATATTATCGCTGTCTTACATCATCTAACGTTAAATGTCAAATATTTTTGCTGCAATTTTGAGAAGTGAGTATGCTACAAGGATTTATGAGCACCATTTTCTTAAAAGTAGACTAAAGTAAAAACAGTTTATCCAAAAGTTTTGTTAAGATCCAGTTTATTTCTTAGCTTGAAATATCAAGCAGGAAAACATATCTTTTTCTTGTTTATTATCATACGTTGTAAGCAAGGAGGTTTTGGGTGACTGAAAAACGTTTTATTGACACAACTATTTAAATGGATGATTTTCTGCAACTCCATCCATAAGGTCTCCTTAATGAGCTGAAAAGAAGACATTTTATTTGCTTTTCTTTAGAAGCTTTTTCATTAGAATCATAGAGCCATAGAATGCTTTGTCTTGGAAGGGACCTGAAGAACCATTCAGTTCAAATGCCCCTGCCATGAGCTGGAACACCTTGTTCTAGACTAGATTGCCCAGCCCACTACCCATCGTGGCTTGAACACTTTCAGGGATGTGACTACTACAACTTCCCTGAGCAACCTGTTCTGGTGCCTCACCACCCTCACACGGAATATTTTCTTCCCAATATGTAATTTAAACTTACCCTCTTCCACTGTAAAGTTTTTACACCTTGTCCTGTATTTTTATCTTTCATATCATCTATCTTTCATATCATCTATCTTTCAATGCTTCATTTCCTTTTCATATCTTTACTTGTAACAGCTGTGTACCAGACCGTGAAGGTCAGTGTGAGTTTGAACCACACTGTAGATTTAAGGTTGTAGATTGTAGATTTAAGACATGTAAAATCCAACAATCAAGAAAACATTTTTTCTGAATTAGTAAGAATCTGTTTAATCCAAAATTCCCTTGATGGCCATTATATCTTTTTGATCACCGTTCCTTAATAATCCACCTTCTGCACTAAAAACAAAAATATTTCTCCTGTCTGTTCAGTTTCAACAACTATGTACAGAGAAGACTGCATATGTACGAATGCAATAATCAGAATAATCTCAGGGCTTCTCAGTTTAGCATGCTGGACCATGAAGTATAAATACAGTCTTGAAAACAGGGGTAAAGAAGAAATATGTTACGCATGAAATCTAGTTCAAGTTTCACAAAATCAGAGTTTTCTTCACAAGTGTGCTTTAGAGAGCACTTTTTTTGTTGTTGTTTTGTTTTCTTTCAGGGAAGAAAAGTAAATCTAGAATTTAGTTCTGACTTTTACAGATTTGAATTTTTCACTATCCTGAAATAATTTCATGCATACCAGTGGTGCTATTACTCTTCTGACATGAATTTTCACTTCATTACTAAACATGCTTGCCACCTAAAAAGAGAAAAAAGAATATAGAGTGCAGTTCTTTCTCTAATTGATACCAATTTTAGTTACTCGCTGAAGAAAAGCTCCATCACTGCTGCTGTCTGAACTTCTACTACACATCTAATATCTTGTTCTAGGACACTGTCTGGCTGTTATACTAATAAGTATAATGACCTGTGTCCATCAGCAGCATATGTTTCTTCTGAATTTATGGAGCTAATCACCAGTACTGCTTTGAAAGACAATAACTGGATAATTTTTTACGGTGTAGTTTGCTATTCACTCAAAGACAATAGTTTTGTTTAGATTTTTTTGTTCATTTGGTTTGGTTTTGTTTTTTTGGTCGTTTTTTTTTTTGTTTTATTTTGTTTTTGTTACATTTTTTCTTCTTTCCTTATAAAGAATAATTTCTTTAACACGACTAATTTTCTAATTTCAGCAGGAAAATTATTAGTGTAGCTGTAAGTACTGCATAACAAACCCTCAAGTGATAGGTTGGGCAAATAAATAAATGAATAGAGCAGTGACAAAACTTCCAGCACTACCCCTAATGAGAATGTGAAAATAGGAGTGAAAAATGGATGTATCTCAAATATGCTTTGCAGAAGCTTGTCATTATCATCTTAGGAATCTATAAAGAAGGTGATACTAGCCCAGGGAAGAAATCATTATAATAGTGAAATAAAAAGGGATTATTTCAAGGAGTATAATAAAAAGGACAAAAAATATTTTTCAGGACAATGAATGGAATATCTAATGAAAAGAAATGTACACCTGTACCAAAAACTATGAGCAACGAACACTATTATACTGAATACTAGAAAAGGGAATATATATCTTGTTTGCAAGACTTGAGGAACCAAACTCACCTGTGAAAATACTGTCTTCATTAGGCTAGGTATGACTGGGTGAAAATGCCTTTCAATTTCTCCCAAAAAAACCATACCTCACATGACAATGAAAGAACTGAGATGATAGGATATCACCCTAAAGTTTGGAGAGTTTACACAGCGTGACTGAAAATCCTGATTCCCATATATTTCTCTAGACTATTCCCATTTTTAAAATTGCTCTTACAGTCTAGAGAAAGGTACAGAAAAGCTCCATAAAATCCATGGTTCTTTCAAGAGAAGAAATAGGTTATGGAGTCATTTATATTTATTTCATGTATAGTTTCTGCTTTACTTCCATAGTGGGTATATAATATTTTTTAAACCCTGTTTAATCCTTATACAGTGTATAAACCTGATTTTGTTAGCCACTTACAGTTATCACTGACCCTGAGGATAACTCGGTTGGTTGGAGCATGGTGCTAATACCAATAAGGTAATGGATTTGGTCTCTGTATGGACCATTCACTTCAGAAATGGATTCAACGACCTTTGTGTGTCCCTCCCAATTCACGTTATTTTCTGATTGTATGTATATATATATATATATACATATATATAACAGATTTTAAATAAATATTCAGTTATTCAAGATGATAAAATGGCCCAAAGCATCTTCATAACTTCTTCCTCTTCTTCACAATGTTTACTAAAACCCAGAAATATCTAATTATGTGAAAAATTTTAACCACATATTCTAAGGCAGAGACATGAAGAATGCAAAAACCTTACAACCCTTATGGTTCATGTTGCAAACACATCTACAGTGATTTGGTGAGGTTCTTTGCAACTTTTTCAGGTTGTTTTATCAAAATTTCTTTTGGCTCAAACATTTGTAGTTGGGAATGTTGGTTTTCTCTGTGTATGTGTGCTAAATTTTAAGACTTACTCTAATTTTTAGATTTTGCCCAGTTAGGATATTAAATAGCAATGTGCTACCCCATCAGTCTCCCTTTGCAATTAAATGGACTTGTGTTTCTTAAAAAAGAATATACTATTTAACCTCATTTATATAAAGGCGTGTTTGCATGTAAAAAGTAACATTCCTGTTCCTTGTATTTGTTATAACTGATGCTTATAAGGAAAAAAGGGTTCCTCAGGTTATAACTAACGAGAAATCATAACTTTTTTTTAGTGTTTTTTTTGTCTTGATTATCATTTCTATGGCAACCAATTGTAATATCGAAATGGAGCATTTTGTCTTCAAGTAGGGAATAAGCAGCAGGATGTGATTAATTCTAAAAGTGCAAGGTTATTCTATAAACTCTCTACAAAAATAGTATTGTCACATTCAATAGGTTTTTTTCCCCACCATAATTTCTCAATCAAACTAATTCAGTTTACAATTGAAACGCTTTTCTGACTGCCAGTCTTTAAATGAGGCCTGGGATTTGGGAGCTTATTTGTCTTCTATCTGACTCATGGATCACCAATAATAAAGATTTTTGCGGGCCAAGTATTACCTTTGGATTCACTTGTGCAACTCCATTAATTTCAGTCAGTTTGCATAAATGTAACTGAAGGGTAAATACCAAAAAACAGTAAAACTGAAGAAAAGTTCTGCAACTGGAACTTTTAGTTAACAAACATATTGATTAAGTTCAGGCCGTGAAATTATGCAGTGCACTCTCCACTTTCCAAGATCCACATTATTTCTGTCAGCTTAAAATTAATTTCTGCATGTAATACCTCCCCATTCACAACTTCAACTGTACACCTATAACAGCTGCAAAACCCACGTTGTTTTCCAAAAGTCACTTTTGAGACTGAAAATGAAGCTGTTTATGCAGTATACCGTGATTTAAAAAACAAAAAACTTTGCCTTTTCCTACCTGTTTTTTTTAATTTTTAAATTAAAGGTTGCCATTTTCACCTCTGTGCTGTTTGTCCAGCTGAAGGTTATTTGAATGACATTGCAAGAAGCAGCGATTTCCTAATTGTCTTGCAGTTCTCCATGAAGTATGAGACGTTGGGGGCCTTAGGGCAATTGGGACATTTCATCCCCTTTGCTGGGGCTCTCTCCAAGCCACCAACAGCCCATAATGTCATTCTAGCCCCTGAGTGCCACTTGTCTGTACCCTAGAGATCTTGGTCTCCTGACGCGGCCCTCTGGAGCTCGGCTAGCTCTGGGCCTCTCACCCACACACTGATGTTCCGGAGGCAGCAGCGCCGAGTGTGGGGAACTGCCACGGCAGGTGTCACGCCAGGGACAGAACCTCAGAGCCAATGCTCTACAGAGAGGCTTGCCGTCAGGGGAAGGAATAAAGAGAAGAGAGGCAGCTACTGTGCCCTGGAGAATCCAAAGGAGCTTATTGCCAATGAAAGGAGCAGGGCACAAGAGCAAAGACCTAAGCCTTACAACAACTTAAATACAGGGGAGGTCCTGAGGGTGGGTACAATCATATAACCAATCATAATACGGAGTGGGAGGAACACAAGGTGGGTCTTAACATAACATGAACCAATAGGGGTGATGGTGGGAGGCGAACAACTCAGCAGTACAAATCATACTTGATAAAGGGGGTGATTGACATAGAGTTTTCTGGAAGGAGGGGAGGAGTCAGGGAGGATTGACAAGTGTCTGGGAGGAGAATCAGGGGATGGACAGGGAAGGTTCGGGAACAAGAGGAGAGAACAAGTGTATTCATACACTTGAATGATAGGTACTTGGGGGAGGATACAACTGAGGGAAGAACAATTTGGCGGCAGGAACAGGGGGAAATGCATAGGAATAAACCATATTATTGCAAACCATAAAATTATGAGCCGCAACAGTCTCCAGCTCCCCACAGCCCTGCCGTGTCCAGGCATGAGTTCCACCCACAGCCCCAGAGAGCCTCTGGTGTCCCCCTGGTTGCCCCGCTCCTGATGGGCAGTGGGACAGGCTCTGGCTAGCCCCTCTGCCCATTTTCCCAGCTCCCAGAAGACCCCCAGCCCACACAATGCCTTAACATGAGACAGTGTTATTGATGTTCATGCACTGGGCTTGTTTTGTTAGTTCTCAGTTAAAGATGTCTATTATGACATCTGCAATTGTAATTCACTTGTGGCGTTGATTTTATTTGGCTTACCTAA
The DNA here is from genome assembly GCA_013400175.1 of Phainopepla nitens. Classification (NCBI taxonomy): domain Eukaryota; kingdom Metazoa; phylum Chordata; class Aves; order Passeriformes; family Bombycillidae; genus Phainopepla; species Phainopepla nitens. The sequence goes on from VXBQ01012290.1 coordinate 30,286, forward strand.
AGCAGCCATTGAATTTTTTAAGTCCTTCTGATAAAGGGAATGCTAAAATATTTAAGGTGGGAGGATAGGAATAAGCTCTAATATAACTGAAAAGCAAGCATACACAGCTAGAACAATGTTCATTTAAGCGAAAGCAGTATTGACGTGGTACTTGGATGGTTTAAGAGCTTATACTTCACCTTTTGCTTTCAGGCAAGGCTAGTAATCAATGGTGAGGGCTCTACCTCTGAAAATTTATTTATGCATTAGTATTTTACAGATGATCTATCAAATGCTTTAATACATTTAAGCTTGATAAACATTTTCCTGCAATTTGTACATGGATTAAACCAAGGAAAAATATTACTTTTCTACATAGGTTCCAAAAGCACACCTTTAGCATGGGTACATACCGTTCACTGTTAATTTCTTTTAAAGATATGGAGTTCTGTGGGTTTTTTGGGGTTTTTTTTAAGAAGGGAAATAGAGTAATCTGACTGAGAAAGGATTGAAATGATACTCTGATCTGGATTCAATGTTTATTCTGACCCCAAGTTAAAACATGGTTATTAGTAAATAACCTGCTTTTTGGAGCTGTTGGGTGTGTAAAATACATATTAATTCAGTGAATTCTATAATTCTTTGTCATATTTATGGTCTAGTATTACATCTCTAAATGTTAGTTATCTAAATCAAAACAAACTATTCTGGCTTTCCTGTATACTTAGTAAAGGGAAATGAAAACCTTTAGAGAATGCTTCGTCTTTCCCTTGGAGATCTGTTTTAGGATGTCATGAATCTTTGAAGGTGACTATTGCTCTCCATTAACTGTAAAGAATGCTTAGAATTGCTGTCTTTGCCTTAGACAATGAACAATTAAGCACCTAATAGAAAAGCAAATTAGTAACATGTTCTCTCTACTCTTATAAGGCCCCACCTAGAGTGCTGCATCCAGCTCTGGTGTCCCCAGCACAGGAAGGTCATAGACCTGTTGGAGTGGGTCCAGAAGAGGGCCATCAAGATAATTAGAGGGGTGGAGCATATCTTGTATGAGAAAAGGCTGAGAGAGTTGGGATCCTTCAGCCTGAAAAGAGGAAGCCTCGGGGTGACGTAAATATGCCCTTCCAGTACTTGAAGAGAGCCTAAAATGAGAATTTTTCCAAGGATATATAAATAATGATAGAACAAGGTGGAATGGCTTTAAACTGAAATAGAGTAGGTTTAGATTAGATGTTAAGTAAAAATTCTTTACTGTGAAGGTGCTGAGGCACCAGAACAGATTGTCCAGAGAAGTTGTGCATATCCCATCCCTGTGAGTTCAAGGCCAGGTTGGATAGAGCTCTGAGGCACCTATACCACATGAGTATAGTGGAAAATTCCCTCACCATGGCACTGGGGTTTAAACTAAATGATCTTTAAGAGCCCTTCCAACCCAAGCCATTCTGTGATTCTTTTATGATTCTATGATTTTAATCTAAGTTTAGGTGATATTAATTGCTTTGAGTTCTCCTGGAAAGTCTATACATTTGGTTGAACCCAGCATATTGCTTCAACTGATTAGATGCTTAAATGTTTTATGACACTACTCATTATATGCAACTTTTTAATCTATTCTGGACTGGACATGAAAAGTAGGCTCAAAAGCAAAATCTAAAAATTTTCATCAATAAGTTAATTTCAAATATTTGAAATATATTAGTTATACCATAAACAACCTGAACATATTAGAACTAAACAGAAAGAGCAGCATTGGATAGGGATAGAAAAATTGCCTGATGCTTCTGTTTCTAAGGTATTAGAATGCCTTGCAGAGGCTACTTGCAACTTTCCTTTTGAGTAACAGATTTTGGCTTGTTTTTTAACCATCTAACACTAAAATAATCTATGGTATAGAAAAAATATGCCCTGCCAATACCTTGATAACTTGGCACATTTTATCCAATATGATGTTCATAAGAGGTGAATATTCTTCAGAGCCTTCAAGTTTTATAGAAAGAGGGAGACAAAGAAACTATGCCACTAACAAAGTCCTTTCAATATGTCAGATCGCTCTTTCATCATCAAAGCTGAATTTTTTAAAAAATTATTTTATTAATTTGTTCTTTCAATACCACAACCATTTGTCCTCCTAAATTGAACACCAGAGAACTGGCAGTCTTAAAACAATAGAGATCCACCCATCATTTGTGTTAAACAATTTTTATAATAACTATTGTAGGAGCTAGAAAACTCTTATATGTTTAAATATGTGACAAAGGATGTCATACATTCCTGGATATGCTCAATGAATACTGAATTGTCATTTTTTTTTTGTATTTCATCTAATTTCAGACTTCTTGAGAAGGGCTAAGTCTCTCCACATACATTTCTGCATGTTCTCTTCCTATCCGTTGGAAAGCATTACAGGATACTTCTCTGGTCAGGCAGTCTGATCCATAGGCCTAGAATAATGACTTAGGTAGGATTGGTGCTCAAGTGAAATTCTGTTCCTACAGTCCTCTAGCATGTTTCAGGGTGAGTCTGCTCCTGGACATGCTTTTGCCCAATGCTAGGTAATGGTCTCCTAGGCAGTGGTCAAGTATGGTAGAGATGCTGTGATTCTAGAACTTACCCTCATGGAAAGTAGAGATCAACTTATTTATGAAGGGAAGAAAGTTGGACAAACTGGTGTAAGTTGCTGCAATTCAGGTTCAGGTAGCAGATTTTAGTCTGCTTTGTTTACCTGTACAATAACAATCATGGGCAAAAAGGGAATGAACTCTGATAATTGATGGGTACTGCAGCATTCAGAAAAGATTTTACATGTCAAACAAAAATTTTGATTTCACTGCAAAAAACACTGAAAGGTTTCTCTAAGGATCTTTTATTTCTGATCATTGTTCATTTTAATCAGAAGGGAAAAGAAATATGTAAACTCACTTGTGTGCTTTTTGGTTTGTCTGTTATTCCTTAAGTGTTTATGTTTAGAGTTTACCTCAAATGAAGACCCTTTCCCAAACACCAACATGCAAAATTTAACATATGGAAAACATCTTACTGCTATAACAAAACCTATATTTGTCAAGATTAATGCAGATTTATAATTTTTGTTTTACTTTTCTCTAAGATGTTTATTCAAAAATTCCTACCTACTAATTCTCCCCAAATACTCCTATTGAAGCACCACTCTAGAAAGACCAATAAATCTGCCAATATGTATTGTTTACTAAATATATCTATAGTATGAGGATTCAAAATGAAAATGAATGCAAATAAATGATTCTGTTTCTAATAGATGCTTAAGCTGCCTACTATGTTATTGTATAGGTGACTGGGAGACCTTTTTAAATTTTTATTCAGTGCATCAAACACAATAGTAAGTATTTTTAAAGTTACATCAGCAGATTTGAATTTCATATAATATATTTACCTTTAAATCAACTGAAACAGGATAAGTTTTTTAGACTTTTGTTTGAATTCTGGTGCAAATTACTTGGGGGTAAAAATTCAAAGAGTAACAGAAACTCCATCTGTCCACCACTGTGTTCTCTTACTAAATCACCAAGGTTTTTTAAGTTCGGGAAAATTTAATTAATGTCAATGAAATAAAATCTAAAACTAAATAAGGGAATAAAAGTTAGGATCTCTTATGAGCTATTCACATTAAAAAACTTTACCAGGTGTTAAAGAAGTATATAATCTTGAGACCAGTTTGAATGTCAAACTCATTTATTTCAGCAACCTATTATTTCTTCGGGTTTTGTTTGATTTTAAAGTAACACTGAGTCCAGGAAAGAGAAAAAAAACCCTATAATAATATTATAATTTTCTTGGTAAAAATATTTTCCTATTCACCAATAAAAAAAAAATTCTGTATAGGAACAAAAGACTTAATTGCTCAGGTATTCTGCTACTAGGTTTTAACACTATCTTATTATAATAATTTTTAAATCTACCTGTATATGAAATCAGTAAATTATTGAGAAATGATAATCCATGAAAGTAGAAGTAAGAAAATCTATTCCTTTGGAATGTGCATGAAAGACACACATTTTAGAAGAAATTCTTACATTTCTCTCTATTTTTTTAATATAATCTGTGAAAGAGAGAAACTACAGTGATGAAGTAAGGCAGAAAGCAATTACTTGAAATATATTTTATTTAAATCTAGAAAAAGATGAAACATTTAAATCTTATTTTCAGACAAAAAAAAAACAAAAACAAAACAAAACAACAAAAAAGAATTTTAAAGCACTTGGCCTAAGCCAGGTACCAGTTAGGAAGTTGGTCCTCTGTTCAATTACCATATCTCTCACAAATTTATTTTGTGAATTTAGCCCAGTTGCTTAATATAAATTCTCTGTTAAAAAAAAATACAATACCTAACATAAATAAGAAAGAATAAAAATAATTCAGTTCCATCTGACATTGTTTCTTCAGTTGTGTTTGTATGGCTGTGGTGGACTGAACCTGACTGGATGCCAAGTGTCAACCAAACCACTTGAGCTCTCCCCTCCTAAAAGGAACTTGGGAAAGAGAATATACCAAAAGGTTCATGGTTCAGAATAAGGATAGGGAGAGATCACTCAGTATTACCATCACAGCCAAAACAGACTCAAATCTGGATAATTAGTTTAATTTATCACCAATCAAATTAAATAAGGCAATGAGAAATATGTTGGGTTTGCATGTTTGAGTGCAGATAAATTTACCTTCTACAGGGCTTTGGGCACTGAGTGTCAATAAAAGTTAGCTGGACTTTGATCTGAGCTATCAAATGTATTTCAGCACCTAATCCAGTGGCACTACAAATATTTCCAAGATCCTGTGTTTCATGAGACTCTGAAAACGTTGCACATAGTAATTGTGGAGCTGACAATACAAATATTAAAGTATATTATAGAAGGAGAAAGGTTTTCAAGAAAAAGTAGAAATTCATTGACTTTGAGTGAGTGCTATTAAGATTTACTGGACAATGACATAACATATTCCAATTTCAGATTTTTTTTTTTTTTAATCAAGATAGACACATGGTTAGACTTTCAAGGTGAATTATCCTTTCACTTTTTAATGTTTTAAGTTATAATAATTCAAGATAATATAAGTCCATGAATAAAAATGTAGAATCTCTAGATATTCTTTCAGTATTACGTACAGATTTAGATGTTCATCCACAAGGAAAATGTACAAAGAAAAGACATGGTCAAGTTTTCCATACACTGACAAGATTCTTAATGTCAGGCATTTTGAGGATTATAGAGTCTATTTCTTTTGATTCATCCACTGTAAACATATTTTCTTGAAAATAGGAAAACAAAACCCTGACTCCATATTCCTCCATAAAATTTCAAATATTTCTAATAATATTGAAATTTTATGGTGAAAATGTGTATCTGGATCTTTTATTCATTTAATTCTTTACAAGTAATAGTACCAAGACGACCTTCAGACTGATAAACATAATCTGGCCCATTGGTGGTAGCAATTTTTCCTTTACCTTATTAGGCTTTGGATCATGTTTCACAGGAATAACACAATCTTTTATGTTTATTTCTTCCCATTGAAGCATGTGGGTTATCTGCATATGTGTGTCAAAATGTTTTGAGGTACTTCATCAAAGTTAGAATAATGCTATGACAATCACTCTAAAACAAAAAAAACAGGAACTAGATCTAGTAATTAATATCTCTTTTAGCTTCTTGGTTTAAATGCTACTTTGAGATCTTTCCTTGCTTCTTGATTTTAAAGATCAACTCAAACCACAGAATATTTGAATTAATTTTATTATTTCAATAAAATATTGAATTAATTTAAGAGAAAAAAAATTCCTTTAAACCAAACCAAACCAAAAAATAATTTAATAAAAATATCTAAGTAGTCCTTCTTGCAAAGTAGCTACACGTAGTTGTCTTTTAGCAGAGCTCTTCCACAATTTTTTTTTCAATATCATTTACTATAAATTGTAATAATATACATTTATACAGAGGTTACTACTGCTGCTTTGGATTCCCATTAGTTTGTGTTTGCACAGTTCTAATAAAAATATTCTTATCCATTCTACTCTGGAAATCATTAGCAATAACACAAGAGGATAAATCATACATCAGAAAGAGCACTGCAGTTTGGAATAGCAAGTGTTTGGCTTTGTAAGCAGAGTTATGAAAGAGCAGGAGGAATTCTTGGAACATGACACATTGGCAGATTAAAAACTTCATGCACAGTCTTAATACCATGAAGGAGACAGAGTTTGGACGCTGTGAAGAGAAATAAAGAGCTTATACTACAAATTATATATACTTAAATTTTAACAGTTCAGCCGCTCCTAGCATCACCCCAAGCATCAGTATTTTGAAGTAAACAAATTGCCAAATATATAAATATAAAATACAGTCTTCTAAGTAATTCAGCTGAAATTTTCAAAGCTAGTCAACACGACATTAACTTTCAGGAAGAGTAGGTCACCATGCTTTAATGGAGCTCTTTCAATTAGAGTAGTACTCTTTAGTACTCTCAAGTTATCCATGTATCTTCAGGATGTTCAAGTAAGAAAAAAAATGTAATGTGTTGTGATTTTTTAAACTTAACAGCCTATGAGCTAGGTCAATGTGGTTTTTAGAAATCATCTTCCATGGGAATAATATGCAAGTCCGAAAACAATTTAATTTAGACCTTAAAAAAAAATAATTTCCCAAACTGCTTCATTTCCTGTGACCTGCAAGTTTGTTTAGTATCATTCATAAACCTTTGTTTTAAGTGTAAATTTAGGAACATATACCCTTTTTTTTGGAACTAGACGAATGCTGTTGTATTGAGACATTCCTTAATCTTGTAAAAGTTATTGTATCCATCTAATTAACTGAACTGATTTGTAAGCAAGGCCTTTGTGCTAACAACTATGACCAATAGTGTATAGCACTGTTGTATACATTAAAGGTACAAATATATAAATCTTAAATAGAAGGTAATAAACAGGGCTGTCACTGTAAGTACAGTAGAGAGACTTCTCTGTGAATGCTTAAGGATCAAAATGAGAAGAATGTGATAGTGCCAGGAATAGTTTCCTTTGTCTCCATTCTTTCATTTCTCATGCTAAACACATGCGTAGTCTAACAAACCTCTTCACTCTTAGGAAAGACACGATCACAGTAGGTTCTAACTCTTTAGAGAACTCTGACGTTAAATGAATGGCACCTTTTGCAGCATCATTAAGACATGTCACTTACTGAAATAGAAGCTTAAATGGCTATGTGGGACTTTTATTTGCCTTGCCATTGACATGGAAGAATAAGAAGTCTCAGAGAGTTAAGGCACCAATGTATGCTTGTCACCTTGAAGAGTGAAGTATTGTGATAGCTTGGTCCTCCTGAGTAAGGGCACATTGACCAATTTAGTCTTACCCTTTCGGCCTATGCATTTTGCTTTTATCATTATTAAAAGACTGAAAAACCCTCATTCTCTCGTTACTTTCTAGAATTATTTATTGCTGCATCAATTGCATTCTATTCCTTTGCTTCTTGTTCCTCTTGTCTACCAGATGCAGTGGTAACATGATTCTTCAGATTTGTCAATATATTATTTGATTTCATATGAGTTTGATTTTCTGTCCTTTATTTTGTTTTTTTTTTTTCTATCTTATGACATGTTTAATCTATCAAGCTGATCTGAATTGTTGTTCTATGCACAAATCAGGCAGGTTAACCATTGTTTTTCCTTTGTTACCTTTCTCTTCATTTTTATTTCGTCTTGCATTTTACCACAAGCAAGAAATATAGTACAGAGAAATTGATTATCTATTTTCAGGTTCCTAACATGTGAAAAATATTCTATTTCTCCCATTAGTGTAAATATTGTAAAAATAATGAAATGAGGAAAAATAATCACTAGGTGCCTGTAACATATTACAAAAACTTTCTATTTATGCATAGAACTAGTGAATTCCACTCAGGTAAGCAATACCTCATCTTTGGCTAGGTATATTTTCTTTTTTCTTTTCAAATTCATTGCCCTGCATCATAAATTCTCCGAATATGTTGCTATTGTCCTCTCCTCCTTTTTACTTTTTCATACACTGATTACAAAGTGATATACTTCTTTCTTAACATCACATGGCTCTTTAAGATACCTGGGTGACAAGCCAGTATAAAGATATAAAAGTGCTGTTGTTTTAAGGGAATGGTCAAATTCACCAAAGATTTACTGAAAAAAAATTGAGTACCTTTCTGCAGTTTCCAGAGATCACAATTTTTTTCAGACAGGTTGTAGAAGAAAATATCTCTTAGAAAGGTAAGTAGTTTGAAATACCCATATAACTGAGTACTTTGATAGTCTGACAATGCTAACTTGTCAGAGAGGACTGAACATTTTGGTTAGTCTACTTTCAACCCACCTCACTATTTTCCATTTCTCTCTGCAGCAAGAAACTCATTCAGAATTAGTGGCTCTCATCCTATTTATTCATTCATACATCATTTAACAAGAAGGCTGCCATTTTTCACATTCCCCCAGCTGCAGGCACTAGTAGGCAAACAACTAATTCCTTGTGGAAGGTAAACAATTCTGGCAATCTACACTCTAATATGTATATTAGTGTTATACAATTGTAATAGACACATAAAACAGTATGTGTCCACAGGCTGTTGCAAATGAAGTCACGGAAGTCCTATAAGCTAGAGGAAATAATTTTTCTTTTTATTTTTTTCTGGTGAGGAAATGTTTCCTCTGAGGAATGAATGCATTTTCATTCATTTGACTTTATGCATATCCTGAAAGCCAAAACTCTAATGATAAGGAAAGGAACGCATACAGAATCTGTGAAATGTATGAGTGGCAACTTTTCTTAGCTGTTTTCTTTCCATTAGTTACTCAAGGCTCATTATATGAACATAAACTGTTCAGTCTGGAGAGTGTCATGCTAACAGATTTACTTAATGGATTTTATTTTATCATTTAAATGCTTTGAATGCCAGACTTGTGAGAGAGTGGGGAGACTCAAGAGAAATGTCTGAGTTGTAAAAAATTTGAAAATGCTATTCAAAAGAAAATCATATGAAAAAATATCTAATGGCCAGATCCTGTATCTGCTGGATTTCTCTACATGTTTTAGAAAGAGGAGGAGAATTATTCAGGGTTTATTTTTTTTTGTTTATGGGGTTTTTTGTGTTTTGGTTTTGCTTTTTTATTTTTTTTTTTGACCTTTCCCTTACAGAGAAGAAATATTACAGAGTTTTCCAAAATGAAGGTGGAGTAAATGAGTTTAGAAAGGTATCAGGAACAGATGAAGGACACTGTTGGGACAGAAAAATAAAAATGAGATCAGAGAGTGAATGTCATTTGACAGAACAATTCAATACAGAGACAGCAGCATATTCCTGTCCAATATCTCTTTATTGATGCTTTATTCCTTTTTTCTGATGACAATCCTAATATAATCATGGCAAAAAAGCAGGTTAATCTCCAAGCTAGCTTTTTCTAAGGAGGTCTGGGTTGTTTTTTTTTTTCAAAGTGTCTTCAGTATGTGCCCATAGACAAGGCTAACTGCAATTATTCCCGTACATGAGTTTTTTCAACAGGCCACCAAGAATACTATCTTTTAATTTTCAGCACAGATTTTCCTTCATACAGCCAGCAAAACTAGATTTTTAAAGATGGTTTGCTTGTTTTTAAAAGAATACTCTTAAAATCATCTTAAACATCTTCTGTTCCACCACCACCATTCATGAAAGTACCCAAGCAGCCCAAATGGAACCAGCTCTGTACTTGAGAATGAAGAGAGTTTAGTCCATATACTAATAATGCTGTCCATGTAATTTTACAGAAAGCTTTGTCTCTCTTACTATAACATTGCAGTATGGACTGACTAAATTGCCCAGAACTTTGGGCAGCTGAGGAGAGCTTGTCAGGAATTTCCAATACGTATACATTACTAAGTATATTCTACAGGCCATTAAATATATACTATGGCCTAGAGTATTATACTCTAATATCAGATTTTTGAGCTGCATAATTTCATTGTGTTTTTTCTTCTGTTATACGAAGACAAAGACAGTGATTTCCTGGAATTAGAGAAAAAAATGAGAAAAAAGATACCAATTATTTGCACAAGAAACACTTCTGCAGCCAGCAGCAACTTTTGGTTTCTACTTTTCATATTTCCTAGTTCACTATTACTGTGAAATATGTAAGATATCCCTTTCTAGTGTTCTCTAGATTTTGGGGTTTTTTTTTCTGTTTCCCATGTTCTCATCTGATGTATTTTGTTAAAAAGAAGGGTAAAGGAATCTATTCAATGGAAGAGTTTTGCAGAAGATCTAACAAAGCAGAAGAAGTTTCTGGGAAAGCATGGTTTATCTGAAGTGTCAAAGAAAATGGTAGAATGATTTCAGCATAGTGTGAATGAAAATCTCACATAAGAGAGATACTTCAACATGATCAATATAATTCTTTCCATCTGTTGGACTTTATCTACAGTAAGAATAAGGGTTTTGATTATAATCTAAATGTCAAACTGGTATAGATTTCTATGTATGTCAAACTATCTGCTTTGACATAATCTAATGTAACTTGCATCCTGTATAATTCATGTTATAGGGAGTAAAGCATTACTATTTTTTCAAGAGTAAAAGCGGCTTTTCCACATTCACCATTCCAGAAGAATAGGGGACATAATCTAATGTAACTTGCATCCTGTATAATTCATGTTATAGGGAGTAAAGCATTACTATTTTTTCAAGAGTAAAAGCGGCTTTTCCACATTCACCATTCCAGAAGAATAGGGGACATAATCTAATGTAACTTGCATCCTGTATAATTCATGTTATAGGGAGTAAAGCATTACTATTTTTTCAAGAGTAAAAGCGGCTTTTCCACATTCACCATTCCAGAAGAATAGGGGATATTTCAATCTCTAGTCTCAGTGGTTTAATAAAGCAAATAAATTTTAAAAGGTCTCATCAATAAAAATTCTTCCAATAAAAAGAGAAGAATTTGTTTCAAATACAAGCATATTAGTTGGAAAATATGCAAGTTGCATAAACTACTCCCAAGTAAAAATATACATTCATTTCATAGACAAGAAGCATGTTTGCTACTTTTTTTTCCTACTAGATATGTTTCATGTAAAAAAAATAGACAATGACAATAAGAAAATCCCCACATGACTGCATGGTGTAGCAAAATACGAGAACATATTATCTTTAGTAAGAAGTCTATGACACAGGGAATGGGAAAAATGTTTAAATATGGATGATTTCAGATAAATTTTGGAAATATTTCCTTTTGGATTCATCTGGCCTGCTACAGAAAAACATTTCCCAATCATACCATCTTTTGTTTTTTGGTGGAATATCTTTATCTCTGGATCACATCTGATTTTAAAGACTTAGGTATATTATAGGATTGACTGAAAGATATGTACTTTTCAGGAAGGTTAGATTGAAACATAAGATAGATAAAATCAAACTTCATAACAAACAGACAAACAAAGACTGTATCAATATGATAGCCTGAGCAGGCCTGTTCTATTATTTGAAATGGCTTAAGATGTTGCACCCGACCTTTGGCTTCAGCTTTAAAGGTACAGCTATCTTGAAACTTTAAGTCTTACTTGCCTGGCCCATATGTCTTGCATCTTCTTGTCTATTTAAAATAGCACCAGTTGGTATAAATTCAAAGACTGTAACACAGTCCTGTCAGATAGTGGCATACAAATAACCATAGGGTCACCAAGAGTCAGAAAAAAGTCTTTGTTATCAACAGACATCTTATCAATAGTCAATGAAGGAAGGAGAGTCCTTTAAGTAAGAATCTAGAGGTAAGAATGTACTGAATAAATGTTATGATTGGCATTTAGACTCCTAGTGCAGATGTGGACCCCAACAGGTAGACAACTGCATGTAGGGATAATCTGAATTCCTCAATGGAATATATGTATGTGTAGATCATCAGGATGAGAAGGCTCAGAAGACTGAAAAATGAATCCAGTTTTGAAATGTAAAAGAAAACTTTTCTAATTTAACTATTCTTGGCTCTTACTTATTAGCAATCTTCATTGCTTCATATGAAAAACTTGTTGGTTTTTTCACTTATGCTCTAAATGAGCTATCAGTATGCCATACCCCGGAGCGGATGTCTTTGTACTGATGCAATCAACACACGTAGTTAGCTGTGATGGCTATGGCTCTTAGCCACAGAAGGAATCAGGTTTGAGAGCTGTTGAACATTTGAATCTTGAAGATGGTCAGTTTTCCTCTTCTGTGACTGATGTTTTCTATGCTACAGTCTCCCTCCCTGGTCCTGGTAATGCATATCTTAATTTTGGTTTTGCCATTGTCCATTTCATGTATTCTGCACAATGCCCTGCATATTTGTAGCTCTTTTTACTTGTGTGATGGTGGATTTCTTTTTTCCTGAAAATCTCCTAAATACAACCACATGCCTTTTCCCCTTTGGAGTTCATGCAGCTTATAAATGCACAATAATTGCTTAGAACTTAGAATCATAGGTTGGAAAAAGCCTTTCATTGAGTACATTGAGATAATTGAGTACAACTTTAAACCTAACAAGTCCACCACTAAACCATGTCCCTGAGTATCATATCTACACAGCTATTAAATATGTCCAGAGATGGTGACTTCACCACTTTCCTGAGCAGCCTGCTCTAATTTTTGATAGCTCTTTCAGCAAATAAATTTTCCCTGGTATCCGTTTTGAACCTTCCCTGGAGCAACTCGAGGTAATTTCCTTCTGTTCCATCGCTTGTTACTTAGCAGAAGTATGAGACTGGCACCCACCTTGCTACAATCCTGAGTCTCTTTTTCTCCAGTCTTAATAAACCCAGCTCCCACACAAGTTTCGCTTTCTAGATATCAGCTTTGTTGCTCTTCCTTGGACACACTCCAATGACTCAATGTCTTGTACTGAGGGGGTCCAAATTGAAAACACTAACTTCTCTCTGGCTATACCAGGAAAATCTTACCAAACTCTTCTGTATTGTTTTTTGCTACAGCATTTATATTTAGGCTTAAAACTAGCAAATACTAATTATATCCTTACTAATATATTTTTACATTTCTATCACAGGCCTCTCTTTTGTCAATAGGAAATGGAACCTGAATTAATGTCTCTAGTAATGTCAAAAATTTTTCAATGCCAATTTTTAATCACTCTTAGGTCTTTCTTTCTTTTTCTTTCTTTCTTTCTTTTCTATTTTACAGAATGTTGCCACTTACATTAAGGACAAAAGCAGCTTAGATTATTACAGTGAAGCTTTTTAAACATTATCAGTTCTTAATTTATGGAAGCCTAGGTCACTACAGATGAATATTAATTTCTTTTTCTCAGTTGTATCTATATAGACTTACACTGTGATCAGAGGAAAAAGACATATTCAGCAAAACATTAGTTTGGCAGACACTCAAGTATCTCAACACATCAGTGGTGAAGTTATCCCATTTTTTGTCATTTTTTGAAATTGCACTGAAGTTACATCTTGGTGGAAACCGAAGATGTTTTCTGCTTGTAGAAATGATACACTGAGATAAGAATATCTGATCTTGGAAAGCTTAATGCCATCGAAAGGTAATATTTGGATCCCAGTCTTCACCAATATTCTGGAAAAGTCCTAAGTATATTGCATAAACCCAAACTGTATATGTTCCTTACTAAACTGCTATAAAATGTTGGCATACATCCTTACAGAATTGCCATTAGATAGAATATCTATTTTAGAAAAGGTTTCCTGTTCAATTGCAATTCTTTGGACAAAGCAAAGTATTATCTTTTTCTGCCTTTAAGGATATCACCAAAGTGGTCTGGGAATCTAGTTCTTCTGTGCACACAGCCTGAGGCGGTAAACAGATTAAAGCAGATCAGATTATTCCACTCTCTCTCTCTCTGTGAAGTTGTTGCAAATCAATATTGTAATGAAGTGTATTATACATGCACCCATATTTTTCCCCCAAGAAGTCATAACTAAAATGATTAAATTTTGAGCATATTTAGGATACCTGATAAAGAAGAGTGTAGAAAGTTGATACTTGGAAGAGATGTGCTTCTGAGAAATAAAATTCAGGAAATTAATGGTTTAAGAGTAATCTCTTTTCAGGGGTATTTTCACTTTAATATCTCAAATGTGCTAAGCATTTTGAAAGGGAAAATAATGTTAGTTGTTCAGGGAATGTCCTTCAAGGCTCACCAGTATGCAATATAAAAAGAGAAAATGGGAAGGAATTTGGCAAACTTAATGAAAAATATCTAAATGTCTATGCTCAGTACAAATGAAATTTAGTGATAAATATAATGATAAAGGGAATAAGTAGAAGTTTCTTTGATCTCTCACTAGTGAGAGATCACTACTGGTGATCTGTGCTCATCACAAGAGTAGGGAGGAATTTTTACATACACAGGTCACTATTTCCACTTGAGCTACAGGGAGCTGGTCTGCAGCTGAGCTGTCAAAATTACAAGCAGCTGGAGCCATGTGGAAAAGTATACTCAACAGCCTTATTAGTGTTAATGGAAGGGGAACTATTACAGGTCTGTTAGATTCCTCATAAAAACAGTCTGATATCATGCCATCCACTCCCCACAAACCTCAGAATTTATTTAGTGTTTTGGTGTGCATGTGAAACATCAGATGCACATGTGGTGTACATCTCTTTTTGTGAGAGCTTTGTTATAAAGGTTTATAAATTATACAGGAATTAAAGTGTTGTCTTTTGTCAGTGACCTACATAAAACATATTAGATCTAGTCATAATATATTAGAATAGCCTGAAGAGAATGTCTTACTGCTCTGTAACTTAACTGTCTCCCACCTTAGGGCACAGCCTTAGGGCATGAACACACCCTCTTTCATGCTTTAGGGTTGGGGGGGGTTGTGTGTATGTTTTATTTTATTTTATTTTATTTTATTTTATTTTATTTTATTTTATTTTATTTTATTTTATTTTATTTTATTTTATTATTTTTATTTGGAGATTTTTGTTTAGTATGTTGTCTCTGCCCCCTCTTCTCCCTTCACTCTGTAATATGAGTTTTTGCACAGAAATAGGTGCACCAGATGCATTAATGTGGCTATAGTTTACTTCCTAGTGCCTTTTGTCTTTTTTGCAAGTCATGGGAGTATGATTTATCCATTTTGAGAATACAGCTGAGTCTTTTTGAGGTAAGTTGTGTTACCAGAAGCACATAACAATGGAAAGGTTGTGGAAATTCTAAAAAGTCTTCTTCAAAATTTATTCCTCCAACCTTCCAAAGTATGACATGTTAAAGAGACTTGGTACAGAATTCCAGTGCAGATTTTTGGATATCTACTTATAGTTTTGGTTTTTTTCTTTTAAAACAACAAAATAATACTCTGCAACCCTTGTGGATCCCTCCCAGCTCAGCATATTTTGTGATTCTATAATTTAGACTGGGTGTAAGAAAGCCTTTTTTTTTACCCAGATGGTGGTAAGGCACTGGAACAGGTTGCCCAGAAAAGTTCTGGATGTCCCGTCACTGCTAGTGTTCAAGGCCATGTTGGACGAGACTTTAAGCAACCTGGTCAAGTGGAAGGTCTTACTGCCTATGCAACCATAGGATCTTTAAGGTCCTCCCAAATCATTCTATGATTCTATGGTATGTTGTGGGACATCCCTCTGGTCGGTTGGGGTCAGCTGTCTCGGCTGTGTCTCCTCCAAACTCCTTCTGAACCCCAGCCTGGTCACAGGCAGAGCAACTGGAGAAATCGTGAAAGACCTTGAATTTCTTGATTCTGTTCAGACCTAACTAACACATTGGTGTGTTTCCAACACTACTTTAGTCACAAATCCAAAAATAACACCATCCAAACCTCTATGCAAAACTTCCAAACTATTTCCTAGCCCAAACCAGTAAAGAAACATGGTATCTAATGTTCACTGGTTTCTAGAATGAGTTTGTAACAACAAAATTTTGGGATATCTGAGTTATTTTTCTGATTTAGCGTTCATGTTCCTTATTATTTTTACCACATATTCTATTATTTCTTGATCTTATTCTTGTTCACTGTTTGATCTGCCTACAAATTTAAGATATATTCGATAGCATTAGCAACAGTGGACCGTTTCCTAAAGATACTGAGCAAGCAAGTTTCCTGAAAGTAATTTATTAACTTCCTGAAATATCTGTGTTCATTCTTTTCTCTTTTTCAGAACCTGTGCTGAATAATGCAATACTAATGAGCAACTGAGATACCATTCCATCTTGTAGAGTGACCATTTTTAGGCAGTCCCATTAATAACATTTTAAATATGTGTAAGTACTCAGGACAGAAAAATAAAACTCTTATTATCCTCTCCTGTGGTATATATACTTACCTATTTTGTGTAGTTTGAAACAAATATTTAAGTTTAAATCTCTCTATTGCTCTTACTGCTCCATCTAGACCTGGAAAACTGACAAGATAATAGTTTGATTAGAGGTTCCTGTGCCAAAAACCCCTCCCTTGCTTTTATCACAAAATATAAATTATTCCCACCTATTTTTTTTTTAACAGCCACTGTTAATTGTTAGCAAATGTTAGCAAATCCAAGAATACAACAGTTTGACTTATCAAGTATGTGAAATGAATAGAATCCATAACAGTCAGACAAGATTTCAGCCTGGCAGCAGCACCATTGGAACACCTTGAATTCCCTGGTAATGATAAACAGAATCAACCAGGTAATTGTTTTATTTCTTATAGTAACCGTAATGAGACCACTACAGAACACATGCAAGACATGGTTGCACTTCTGCAACAGGCATTTACCAAATATTACTGAATATTTCAGCCTGTCTGAGGTGTTATGTTACCCAATTTTCACAATGCTGAGAAGTGAATGCTACCTAAGACACAACTAACATTCCTTATTTCACATGAGAGCACCTCAATCAATACAGCACTGCAATATACAGTTTTTATCAATATACTCAGGAAAAAAATACCTTCTTTTGCAGACATTGGCACAGTTTAGGAAGATAAATATTTATTTGAAGTGGAAATATGTAAATAACGTTTTTGGATGCTGATCTTGCCATTGAAATGCAATCATGGTTATTATCTTTATCCTTTTAAAAAGGAAAGAGTCCAGAGACGAGGACTTATACATATTTAATGATTAACAGGGGGAAAAAAAAGGAATACCAACAGACCTGCAAAATGTTTAACACTCTTTTAGCAGAAAAGATATTGACCAGAATGAGCACTGTGAGTGTATATAAAGTACACAACTTTATGAGTCAGTGCTTCAAAGGAAGTTTAGATTCTGTGTAAACAGACTTCCCACAGGAAGCATAGCCAAATGATATAGCCTAGGCCACTTTTACAATGCCCTAATGAAACAGGTGACACCCTCTTTGTGTGCAATGAACAAATGTTCACAGATGAAGATAGAGAGCAAGGCCCTTGGCCAACACTTTCCCAGATAAATTCTCCTCAAAATGACTCTGCTGGTACTGATGTAGAAGTAAAAGTACACATCTTGGATCAGGATGTGAAGACTTGCAGCTAAGTGAAGTGAAGACAGCAGGACCTTTTCTCCTTTGATCAGCCCCTTTTCCTCATTGTTTCTGGAGTCACTACTCATCCAGGAAAACCATGGTCATAAATGAAACAGAGACACAGAGGTTTCACACTGGAATTCACATTACACATGACACTTCCTTTCTGGGTGTTTAAGCAACTATACAATGTTATTTATTTTTTTAAGATTTTTAAAAAGGAACTGGACTGAAATCTGGTATACTGCTTGGCCTAAAACTAGATCAGAGCTTTGTTGCCTTACTGTTTACATCTGGGTGATGCTTTCTCTGGGAGGCACACAATCATCTTAAAATGGCATTTGGATGTCAAATGCCATGAATATTAAAGTGATTTTTAAAGATAATAAACCATTACAGGGTCAAGTGATTCTCAGAAAGTCACATTATATATTAATATCTGGAACTTATGCATGTTTCATACCAACAGATTATTACCATTTGCTTGTGGGGGTGTGTGTGGGTGTGGGTGTATGTTTACAATTCTTGTATTTGAAAGTAAGAAGGCAGGCTCCATCCAGAGCTGAAATTAAACTTATGGAGGATAATGGAAATACTTTTATCTGTAATTGACTTATGCAGTCATGGAGCTAAATAACACAAATGGCTTGCAGTAAGATAAAAACAAAAATTAAGGAATGTTTTCCAATGTTGTTGCTACTTAGAAGATGATTCCAGATGGAAGCTTAATGCTTGAAAATTTCATTGTCTTGAATAAAACACAAAAATTTCAACAGTTAAAAATAACAAATTTTGACCGTCGTGGTAACAGGAAGAAGAAGAAAAAAAAATTGTGGGCTATTCCAGTGAAAACTTGATTCCCCTACATATGACAGTTTTGAAGGGGGTTGCTAAACTATAACTGTAAATGATAATTTTAAAAATATATAATTGCCATATCATCTCATGTCTAGAACATATAAATTATCTAGAAGATATATAGTATGTCTATACTGAAATATTGAGGTAACCAAACTAGTTTTAGTTATTCACCAAGGCACTCATAGCAGTAGAGAGCAGAGCTGAGAGGCTCAGTGAACAAATATTCATGACTGGAAAGCATGTGAAAGCTGAGAATTTTTCATATTGATAGCTCTTTGTTGTCTTTACTGATTCCCTTGATACATGTCTTGGTACTGATTCCCTACACGTAACTTGAACTGTATGTATTGTACAGTGACTGTCTTGAATATTTTGTATTATATTTTTATGTTGCACATATTTATTTGATAGACACTGCTGTTTTTTTTTCTCAGTATGTAATCTCATTTCTGAGTTTAGTCCTGAGTTTAGGACTAGTTATTCAGTAACTATGATTATACTGCCTGTAAGGTTTCAGATCATATCATCTTTCCAGTGGAAAATTATAAATTAACAATTAAAAGAACATTGATCACTTGAGAAAATTCTACTGTTATAATATGAAAATAAGTTTTATTTAAATTCTGTGAATTTTTCCAATGCCAATCAGTACTGCTTGGGACATGAAGACGAAAGGTGGCTTCACGTTGTATGTTTTGTGCTGATATATGCGTTTTACATTTTCCATGTAGAAAAACCCAAGACTAGACTAAACTATTTCCATTTTGAAGAAACCTACAATTATCTAGTCCAAATGCGTGATCCCTTTAAGGCTGAAGAAAAGTTCAAGCATATTTTTGAGGTATGCTGATGTGGTTTTTCTTCTAGTGGCATATTGTTTAACATGTTTCTTCTGTGGCCTCTTCAATGCTGACAGGCATTGAGCACTGACAACCTTTTAGAAAGCCTATTGAAATCCTTGGCAACCCTTTCCATAAATAAATGTTTCCTAATATCCTACTATCGGATTCCATGATGCAGATTTGTAAATTTACCACATGTTCTGTCAAGTAACTTAGATCTACTGTTGTACTGACATATTTTTAAAGAACTGGTTTTTGTCTAACACAACTCCGGCTCAGCTTTGGTCTGGTGGTTTCTCAGTAGAGATGCAAACATAAGCTCTTGTAATTTTTCTGTGCAGCCTAACCTTGCTTCCAGAGATCATAGAAATAATTTAGCTGACTTTGGTAGAACTGTAAACATAGATTGCCAGGAGACTCCACTAACTAGCTTCCTGAGTAGCTTACAGCATGCTCTCTTGAAAGCCAGAGCAGAAACCCTGATGATCTTTTTTCTTATTGCATCAAAATTTTTCAACTTGTTTTTTGATCATAGTAGCCAAGGTAGCCACTTACCATCACATCTTCTGTGAGTCCTTCTACATTCACAACAAACAAGTCTTCACAACAAACACGCCTTTCCTACTTGTCTCACTGAGTACCAATGATGAGAAATTTTCTTCAACTGACTTCAGGAATTTACCAGACTAGTTTATCAGGAAAGTCTGTCATTCTCAATAGATGTTTGGAAAATTTAAATCTTCCATAAGGACAAGGGTTACCAATATTTCTTCTAATTGCATGATTTCGTCCAACTGAATGTAGAATAACTCATCAGTGCTATCATCCTATCTGGGTGATCAGTAGTAGACACACACTTCAATATCTCCTTTGTTTTTCATTCCCTAAATCCTCATCCAGACGTTCTCAATGACATCATCCCTAACTGTAGGATCTGTAAAATATCCCTTATCTACAGTGCTACTCTTCTACTTCACCTACCCTGCCTACCCCTTCTGAACAATCTGTAGCTCTCTATCTCAGCACTTCAGTAGTAGGACACATTCCACCAAGCCTCACTTAAAACCAGCCTTGTCAGACTCCTGGGAAAGGACTAAAGGACTGATGTTGGTTAGAGTTCTGCTATTTCTCTTACATACAATGAAGGTGTTTTTTGCTAAGGGATAATTACCTTCAGTCTTGCACTTCCATGGTCACACAGGAGCCAGAGGGAGAGAAATTTTGGCTAGAAAAGAAGTAGCAACTTTGTGATAAGAAGGAGTTCCTCAAATGGACACCTCTTCCTATGACCAGCCCTGCTTTAGTGCTGTATGTCTGCAAGAGAACAGATCAAGTGTCTGCATTTTTTCTTGCATTCAAAATAAGTATCATGATAAAGCCCTGGAATGAGGCACTCATCTTTTAAATCATTTAGTAATATGAATAGAAGAGCTTGATGATGGGGTTTTAATTACATGATTTAAATTCAAAATGTTATTGACTTCTTATCAACTTGGAAAGACTGCTTTAGTCCTCTGGAACAGGTCTTTTTCCAGCTGGTGGTGAGCCAGCAGAGATCAAAAGTTCTCGAAGGACTGTACTCCTGCTGTTTTTCAGCTGAGTATGAATAGTGGAAAGGACTGAATCATATGGAAAGACATTTGTCACCAGCACATCGGATAACAGATGCCAGTCTGTTAAAATGGTTACTATTCAATTATGTTAATTTAAATACTGCCATTTGGTGATGAAAAAGTAACTGCTCTACATAGGAAATTTATTTAAATGGCTTTCTATTGTTATTTAGTCTTGAGCACTAAGATCCATATTGAAACTCACTTAATGTGACATTGAAAATAAGAATTAAGTAGATAACTTGCAATATGTAAACAATTAGAAGTGTGATTCATCATTTAATTAAATTGCTTCATCAAAGACTTGTTTTTTTCTATCTAATCTTTTTTCATCTTACTAACTCTTTCTGTCTGAACATCAGAAAATCAGAATCTGGTCAACATGTGCCAGTATTTTTTTACAAATACTGTAACTATCACTTTCTTTCCTGAAGTTGATGCTCCTTTTTATTTGTAAGCCAAAAGACAAGTGTTAACAGCATCAAAATGTGGAGGCAACCTGACTGGAGTGATTTTGCACCAATGTTTAGAGGAAAACAAATTAGCATATACATATAAGCACGTTTTGTGTTATATGCTCAGTTAAAAAACCCCTTTTTACTAGACAGACATAATCGATTACATTTTAGAAGAATATGAAAGCTTTGACTCAATACAACTCCCTAAATTATGTCAGTGATGTATGCCTTACTAATGGGATATCTGATTGTGTATTTATATGTAATATATTGAAATATGCAATTTATATGCAGTCAACATCTTCTCCCAACTCCTTGGCTCAAAACTGAAGAAGTAGATTCTGTACTGTTCTTTTTCACCTAGAATATTCATCTATACGATCTGGTGTACTTGCTAAGATGAAAAATATCCCAAACACAAATCCTTATGCTGTCACTAATATTATTTTTTGTGAGTTCAGAGTGTAAGAACTGGCAATGCAATACATACTCAAGGGGGAAAAGAAAGTCAAACAGGGAGATGAGGACATTTTTGTTAGAACTTTCAACAATTTTTTCAGCATCATGTGCCTAAATCAAATTCCTCAGATAATACAGAGTACACAAATTATTTATTTGCCTTATCAGAGCTACTACAGATCTTGTAGTAACTAAGTTTATAACTTAGCTTTACTAAGCAATACATAAGTAAACAAGGAATGTAATTTTCATATGGTAATACAATTGGCATGTGTATATTTTTTGGCCAGTTACTGTATTTTCTAAGATTATATATTTGGCAGAAAACCCAGAAGTCTGCAGCCAAAAACTGACAGGGTCTGTAATTGCTTTTCTGTGATACCAATGAAGTTAATATTCACGTTTATTGTTCCTGTCAGTTTCATGATTGACACACACAAGAAGAATCATCTGCTGGGTATTTAGACTCTGGTTGAAGAAGATCTGGCCCAAAGTTTGGAAAGAAATAGAGAGCATTTTAAAAGCTTCTAATTCGTCATTTCAGCAGCAAGTGGTTCTAGTTAAAATACATATATACAAATAGTGGACAAATATTTTACACTCTTAGAAAAGCAGGACAATTTTGGAGAATAGCAAAAATAATCTAACCACAGGTTACAGCATACTGTATACTCAGTAATTAGGAGAAAATAATGGTGTTTTAAATGCTTTATTTTTTAATATATTTATGAAGGAATACCAAAAAGAAGGCAATATTCACTGAAAGTGAATTTACCTGATTAAACATTTCTTCTACACAATGTTTAACTACACTGTGGATCTCCTTATAACTGAAAAATATTAAATAAATAACTCAAAAAGACTTAAAAATAGGATTTGGACTGGTTTCTGGTGACAGAATCATTAAATAGAATGAATAGAAGTCATAGAATATGCTGAATTGGAAGGGACCAGTTGCAATCATCGAGTCAAACCTCTGTCCCTGCAGAGGAGACCTCAAGAGTAACACCCTGTGCCTGAGAGCATTGTCCAAATGCTTCCTGAACTCAGACAGGCTTGATGCTGTGATCACTTGCCTGTGCAGCCTGTTCCAGTGCCCAATCACCCTCCGGGTAAAGGACATTTTCCTGATATTCAACCCAAACCTCCCCTGACCCAGCCTCATGCTGTTTCCTCACCTCCTGTCCCTGGTCACCAGAGTGAAGAGATCGGTGTCTGCCCCTGTTTTCCCCTCATGAGGAAGTAACTGCAATGAGGTCTCCCCTCAGTTTCCTCCAGGTTGAGCAGACCAAGTGACCTCAACCACTCCTAATACAGTTTCCCCTCCAGACTGTTCACCATCCTCATTGTCCTCCTTTGGATGTTCTCTAATAGTTTAATATTTATCTGGCTGTAACATTTGAAATGGATTCTGACACCTCTTACATTGAGGTTTAAGTCCATTTCTGTTAAAAAGTCAGAGAAAAAACAATGTGGGTATAATGATAAACACAATAGTGAAAAGTTTTTCAAATTTTTGTGGAAATTTCTGGAGGAGGTGTAAAGGTAGGATAGCTCTCTCAATGGATCTAATCCTTAATATTTTATATTAATTTATGTTATCTCTTACTGTAACACTAATTTAATATAGAAGAGAATTATAGGCAAGATTAGGCACATAATATATGAAAGAGGATGCAATCTTGAGGCTAATTGCTGTTGTAATAAGTGTGTAGGGAGTGATGTTAAACATGATGGATGCTTGGACAGCTAAGAGGATCATATTCATTGAAAGCAGTTTTGTCCACAGTGTGGAAGCACTAGAAAGGAAACAAAGTCTTGAAGTTCAAGTATTAAAGTTCTTATGAGCCAAATGTTTGCATTAATTGGATGTGTAACCAGGATTAGCTTCTTGGTTACTTAACCTTAAATAAAACCAAGCTCAGAATTACCTATATGATACTGATATTTTAACTATAGTTTTCTCATTAGCCCATTTAAAATATGGAATAATTTAGACATGAAACCTCACCCTAGTGATAGTCTTGTGGGCTTTGGATGTAAAAAATAATTGTTAAGAATTGGGATTGAGGTTTGGTGCAGCTTAGATTCTCAGATTAATTGGACTATTTCTTGTTTGCACGTTCAACTCTGCCTATAAATTACATATTTTAAACTGTGAGTGCAAAACATAAAAGGATATGTTTTAGACAGGGGCGTTTTATTCTGTACTGTTAATCTCAAGGCCAAAAATATTGAGGTTAGAGGGAAACAGGTATAATGTAAGTGTACATGTTCAATTTGCAACTTAGTTGTTTGTATTTTCTGTCTTTCTACAAAAAACAGAAGGTGGATTGCAGGAAATATTTATGTGCTCATCGTCAGTGAAAATTAGCTCATCCTGTCATCATTATGTCTCATAAAAGACAAGATCAATCACTTTCAAGGGGCAGTGATATGTGTTTTCCTGCAAAATAAAATAAAGCCTGCAGGGTGACGGCAGGGTTGACAGAACAGGAACATCACCAACAAAGGCACAGTCCCACAGTGACTGAGAAGGTAAGCAGAGGTCTGGTGATGACA
Source organism: Phainopepla nitens (assembly GCA_013400175.1). Lineage (NCBI taxonomy): Eukaryota > Metazoa > Chordata > Aves > Passeriformes > Bombycillidae > Phainopepla > Phainopepla nitens. The sequence continues at coordinate 54,541 of VXBQ01012290.1, forward strand.
ACAAGGTCAGCCAGAAGTGGTGTGTTTCCTAGACAAGTCTGTGGTGATAAGGAAGTCTGAATGTCAAGTTAGGAGGTCAAGTCAAGAAGGCAAGGCCAAGATCATCAAAATGCAATGCCAGGCACCAGCACACCTGTGCTGTTGCTCAGGCAAGGACCAAGGAAAAACACCTGAGGCTCTCTGCAGCTCCTAAGCCAAATCAAGGCATCCCTAACCAACTAGTTCTCTTCACGGCACCTGGATTCCAGGTTACACAGTTGCCCTACCTTTGAGCTGACCTTGAGTGAATTCAGGCAGCTGAACCCCTGTACACCCACCTCACTGCACTGGCTTGTCTTTTTTTTTTTTT
>VXBQ01012290.1:54921-182902 GCA_013400175.1 Phainopepla nitens
TTTTCCCTCTTAACTCAATTGTTGAAGCTTTGGTTTGTATTAAAAGAAGGCAATACTGCATATGAAATTCATCTTTTGAAGGTAATTTAAACTTTATGCATATTTTGTTCTGTGTTATTTGTATGGTATCTAAGGACCATAGTTTGTTATTAGGACTTGTATATCTGTCTGAATACAACTTTTAGTATGCTGGAGTGCAGATTTTGATTGCAAAAGGAACACCAAACCTCTTATGTTTTCACACACACACAAAAAAAGTACCAATAGTAATGGGGAAGGGTAGCTACTTGAAGTAATTTAATATTTTCAGCATTCAGTTGGTCAGTTAGAGGCTTATCCAGAACTGATTTCTGCTGAAATAAGAGTTGATCCTTTGGTTTCATTGAGAACTCTAAAATATTCTCATCATTTCTATAAAGTTCCCTCTGGTAACTTGAACCAAGTAATCAGTAAATGGTAATGCACCAGTTTGATACATTCAGTGGGGTCAGTTATAGGTATGACTGTCTCCTGAGCCTAACATTTTACTTTTTCAGTATGCCAAGTTCAATTACTAAGCCTTGGATCAGTGCCTTTGTCACATTCACCTGTTCTTTGTGCTAATCTATCATCGCCCTAAAGATTTTGTGTTGGAGATATCAGTTATTTAAAATGACTAGATTTAAGGTTTGGGTTTTTTTGGTCTGCCTGCCATTTTGTTGTCATTTGATGATGTTTTCATGAATAGTAAAAGATACTCTATTAAAAATGTTCTATCTCTAAGCTCCTTTAGAACTGCTGTGTCTTTCTTTCTAGGTTAATCGCTTTTTTGGATGGAATGTCAAGTAGGCTATCTGAAGCATCAGGTACATTTTTTCCAGTCTGTCATAGAGCACTAGACTGTATTAGAGAACTTAGCCTACAAAATTTATCTTCTCTTTCAAGTCTGAAGTAGGATAGTCTTATGCCAAAAGGGAGCTTAAAGCTGATGTGGTCCTTGTAGCAGTAAATAACAGAATAATAATGCTGAGGTATAGCCTGGAGTACTTGTGTTCATTTAGTTCACAGTTTTAGGGAGGTGTGTTCGTTTCTGCAGATAATTGACTAGAGAAAGGAGAAGAACAGAGTAATCTTTGAAGAAAATGGTGCATTATGTACACCTTTGTTATGCAAAAAATACTATTTTGAAGAAGTAATGTTAATATAAGCTAGAGGTATTAAATATGTTTAAATTAATTCCATTCCTGAGTGATCAGAAAGACTTGCTGGCTCCCAATCTTATGAAATACTTTCTGCTAATTTACTTTATTGCATTTCTTGTTTGGATTCTTTTCCCAGTTGATTCCTAAATTCAATTTTCTCATTAGCAGTTTTTAATGCACCTTGATGTGTGGCATACTCTTTCTCACATTGTTTTCTGCCAATATTTGTGTTTCTATTGTGTCTGACTATGTTAAATCACTGATTTTGAATTGTCAGCTTGATGCTCCAGCTGGCAAATGTGTCAAAATGGATTTGTTTGGATTTCAGGGTTTCCATTTTCAGCTCTTGTTTACCTTGCCACACATTCACAGATTCCTGCCACTTCAGCTGCTAAAATTTCAGTGCATATCCTGGAAATAATGCAGCTTGCTAGATCAAAATATACCCCTCTGTCTTCCTGAACCCTACCCAATATTCAAAAAAATCTTATGGTTTCCATCAGTTTGGTTAGTGTATAATTTTTCCTACCAGTCTTGACTTCTTTTTTGTTTTTTTTTCTGCTCATCTCCCCCACCACCTGGGAGCAGTAATGTGGCAGAAATTAATCTCTGCCATGGAATATCTCAAAAAATGACTGCAGACTTTGGAAACATAGCAACTTTTGAACTTCACAAAATGATCATATGTTTGGATTCCTGCTTTTTTTTTCTCTTTTAAATGCAGACTAAAAATCTCTCAGGTATTCAAGTTTCTTCTCAAAAATCCTTTTCTCATGTTATTGACCCTAGTCCTTGTGTTATATAATGGGAAATTATCCTTTGCTTACTACATTGTTACTCTCCTTAAACTTTGTGTAGTTTTTGCACAGTCTTTATAGTCTAAAGTCTTAACTGTGTAATATAGCACTACTTTTGTCCACAAACTCCATTTGTGGCTATAAAAGACTTGATATAGTGTTCTAGCATAGTTTCTGTGATTATTCTATCATATTTATTTTAATAACTTTTTTCCAAGTTGATTTTGAATCTTTGGTCTTAAATAACTAAGTAATGCTTCCTCTCCCTTCTAAAATTCCACAAAAGCCTTATGTTAGCTAATTATTTAGAATTATTTTATTGCTTTTGATATCAAGCAATTTCAAAATTTGTGATTTCATTTATGTTAATACTGTAAAAATCTAGATATTGTACCAAGGAGGGCCAAAAGGAAAAATAATTTGGATTAAGAATATTAGACATGAAAAACCAGATATTAATGCAAAAAGGTAATTTAAAAAGCACCACATGAAAAAATATTAGTAAAGGACACGAAGGCTTCCTGATAAATTTGAATAAATATTTGAATGGTTTGAATTAATTCTGATGACCTTTTGATCAATGCCATGCTGTTTGGATTAAATGAAGATAAGTTTGAGACATGCAGAAGAGACAGTTGCAAGGAAAGAGAAGAAAGAACTGAAGAAGCAGATGAGAATTACAGTAAAAAAAAAATACAATATATGAGATCATATCTACATGCATAAATTAAAGAGTAGAAATAAATGTCCCTGAACACTAGAAGTCACTTTGGTATGGTTGAAAAGATGGTACACTTTCTAGCACTTTCAAGCACAGTTAGCAAATTAGGAACACTAACTTCTCAAGTAGTGAAAACATGAATCAATCCATGCCAGGCAGCTTTGATGTTATGGATCTGTCCTGAGGAGGTCTTAATTTTCTGGTAGCAATAAAAAACTGTACTAGGAAGAGGTAGGGGGGAGGAACTATGAGATAGTAACTCGTTTCCAAAAGTAAGTTGAAGTACAGAAAGATTTGGGAAGACTGAGTGATCTTAAACAGAGAGACATTATGGTTTTGATACATGCAAAGCAGGTTCAGATGAGGTCAGTTCCAGAAGTGCCTAGTAGGATGCAGATAATTCGTAAAGATTGCAAAGCTGTGCAAAGTAACCTTACTCAAATGAAATAAAAGATTTTCCATTCAGGTTCTGCTATCATTAAACTTTTGAGTTCAATTAATGATGCAGTAATACATATTTAAAACTTAATTTATTTTTATATTATCTTAGACCCTAAAGTGTTAGGATTTTTCACATGAAGCTAATTTCATTATGAAGAGCTTAACCAAGATTTGCAAAATACTGTGGTGACGAACATTAAATATCTATTGCACAATGGAATATATAGAGGGTCTGCTTGAAAGGAAAGGATTTTCTCTTGGTAAGGAAAGAGCATTCCTAGCTGTATGTAAACAGACCTCTATAGCTGATGGAGAGTTAATCACACTAATGCACTTATAAAATGTGACCTCTTTCTGCACATGTAAACTAATTTGTTTATGGCATGTGAGTCGTAATTGATGATGATAAACTACAGTTGTATATGGAATTTTGGAGTCTCCTGTTTTCTGTTAATGCTTAATTTAAGCATATCAATAGAAAGGATAGTGGTGTTTATGATTTTGCACAGTAGCTTTTGAACAAAGCATATGTGATCAGTGTATATATACAAAGCAAAATGGATACAGGAAAAAATGCTTTTCACTAGCATTCAAATGCAGAAAATTACTTTATCCTTTTATACTTTAGACATTAAAGTAGACTGGTTGACATGATGAATAGCATGCACGCAACCATTGCATGTTTAACTTAACTGTTGTAAACAGTCTATTAATCTCTTATATTAAATGTGGCAGTATCAGAAATTTTAAACTGGGCTACTATGGCTTATCAATTATCTGGTATCTAAGATTATTTCTAGTGCCATGGTGGATTGACTCTGGACAGTAGCTAAGCTCCAACACATCTGCTTGCTGACTCACATGCAACATGATGGAGGAGAAAATGGGAAGGGCAAAAGCAAGAAAACTTAATAAGAAAACAAAAGCAACATGTGCAAACAAAGCAAAATAAGGAGGTAATTTACTGTTTCTCATCTGCAAAGAGATACTTAGCCATTTTCAGGGAAGGGAGATTTCATTATGCATATTAGTTACTTGGAAAAACAGATGCCATAACTATGAACTTTCCCCCTCCCATCCTCTCCCTGCATTAGTTGTTGATTGTGACATCAAATAGTATGGAATAGTCTCTTGTCCTGCTTGTGTCTTCTTCAAACTTCTTGCATACCCTCAACCCACTTGCTGAGAAGCGCAGAGTGGGGAAAAAATCTTTTGATAAAACAATCTTATGTAGTTGGTCACCATGGAATAGGAGTGACAGGGAATAAGTGGCAAAAGCAGAAATTCTCTTAGGAAATAGAGTAGGCAATAGATAATTCATAAAAGGGCAAGTGCTGGTGTGTTGTGGATGAACTTCTTTCATATGATAAAAGGCATGGAAGTTCTATCCAACTACAGTGAAATTCTAATGGTGAATTTGTTTGAAACAATGAGAAATAGACCGGGAGAAAGATTCAATTTATAACATTGTGTGAGGCCAAAGATGAGTTTAATATTTTAAGCTTAACTCACAATCTCTTCAATAAGCTTTGTTAATTGCTTCTCTGAAGCAATTACTCTGATGTAAGAAGAAATAATTTATGTTATTTTGGTTCTTTTGTCCAAAGACACCACCAAGATCCCAATCCTACATGTTAGAAAATAAGACTCAGAAAATCCTTAGAAGACTCCTGGAAGATATCTAATAAAAAAATGTTAGATTTGTAATTAAACCCAAGTACATCACTCCATGCTCATGCAATAAATGCACACTAGTTTCTAGTTGTTATAATTCTTTTTCTTCTAGCTGCAGAAAACTGGGTTGGTTTTTTTTTAGGGATTAATGACCTCATTCCAATTCTAACAGAACTGCTGGTCAAAATGTTCATTTTTGGCAGCAAGGAAAGAAAAGTTTATTTGAAGTAGTAATAGATTTGTTTATTGATGCATAGAAGTGTGGCACTAGGATACACTTGTTAGGTTTTGACTTCCTGAGCACATATTTATCCTGAATATATGTATGCTCACTTGAGGGCAATTTTGATGATTCCTTGCTAATACTTTCTGTATCCAAGAAAATATCACCTCATGAAAGAACTCTTTATTAGAAGTTTTCAGTGCTTCATTCTGGATTATCTACCTGTATTTTCACCTGATTATGTGTTCAACCACTTGAAAATTTTTGTTTCTCTGCTTGTTTCCTTTGTGTTTTTTCTTGGTCATTTTGTTGTTCACTCTTGAGCCAGAGAACCTTAGACAACTTACATGGTAGAAGGATTTACACAAAGTTAGAAACTCATGTACAGAAAACCTGTTATAATTACAGGTAAGTGTAATTGTGCAACAGAAAAGCGTCTCTGAAAAGAGACTTTGACAACTTTGCAGCACTTTAAAACCTTCTCTTAAGACTGTCTTCAATTATTTGAGAGTTTCTTCAGCTAAAGGAAAATCCTTCCCTTTAAATTTTGTTTCTTATTTGTCTACTGCATTGTCCCCAAATAAGCCTTAGCAAGGTTGGATTCATTCCAGCTTACTTTAGCTATTTAACCAAAGTGGATTATTTGAGAACATATTTAATTAAAACACCTTTTACTTTCAGTTGAGGCAAGCACTCGAGTCATCCTCTGTTTACCAGTTGTAAAGGAAATTGAGAGTAAGTTTTGAATCAGCAAATGCCATTTACTGGCTAAGATAATAGAGGTTTATTTGGGCACGAGACTGTCAATGGCTTAGGTGAAGATCTGGGAGAGTAGAATTCTATTTGTCTTAGCAAACAGAAGAGTACAATAGGAGCAGATCTGTGGAGTGAAACAGTAGCATGTTCATCAAGAAAATTTTATTTTGTAGTATTGTCTGATCCCCTACTCAGACATCCAGTAGTTGTTGGAGTGCTTCTGGAGACCATCTTCCATGCTACCTTGTGCTGAAGGGAATCCAGTTTACATGTTCACCCTGGCTGCTACTGTGGAAATATAGATAAATACAAGTTGAATCACAATAAATGTGATTTATTACCATTCTAGAACTCTGATTCATATTGTGTCTGTTGAAATCAAGTTCACAGCAGTTTCCTGTCTTAGGCACATACACAGAGATAATTAATTTTAATTTTACTTCCGCAAAGAAAACTGCTTTGAGCCTATCAGAGGTGCACTCTAGAGCACAGTGTAAGGCACAAAAATCCAAGGCAATTTCCAATGAAAAGAAACAAGGCCCTCTCTAAAAAACTCTCCCTCTCCACAAAACAATTGGAGATGAAAAAAACCCAGTGTCCTGCACACTAAATTTTTTCTGTAGGTGTATACAGGCAAGAGTTTATGATGCAAATCTAAGTGCAGGAAGTAGGGATGATCAAGATATCCCCTCCAAAAATTTAAGTTTCGCGTTTAAAGTGTAAGGTACATATCTTTAAATGAGAAAAAAAGTCTGTTAAAAGGATTCCAGGCTAGCTTTTTAGGAAAACAGAGCAAACAGAAGAAAAGTGCCAGAAAAAGAAGCTGAAAGAGCAACTTGAGATGGAAATTAAACAGACCTTTTGTACTTGAAGCATGCAGTAGCATGAAACATCAGTACATTTTGAATTTAGAACTGAGCCAGTGGTTCTCCTGAACATTAATATTTTTGATCCCTTGAAGGCATTCTGACAAGTCTATACCACAGATAGTTTATAAGGGTATGACTCAGATAAACAAAACAGAATAAATAACCTCCTTCAAATCATCTGCAGTGTTTCAAGTTGAGCTTATTGGGACTTAAGTTTATTGTATAAATACAAGTCCATGCTGTCACTACATTTTTGGAGTTGTAAAACAGGTTAATACAATTCAGTTTAAACCAACAAACTGAAAGGAAAATATTTTGAGTTGGAACCAGCAGCTTGTTATAGCTGCTAGTAATCAGGCTTTGTTGCCTCGGCCACCTTCTTATTTGACTTTGCATATTTCATTTGAATACCAACTGTTACAAAACATATGGACTGCCATCGTAATCCCATATGCCAGATGATAACTTGCAATTATCTGCACAGGATTCAGAAAATGATGAGATTACAGAATATTTTAAACTACATATCTAGTTTAATGGCATTTCTGAAGTTTTAAAGGCCAACAGTAGAAGTTTTACTACCTTTAATGTTTCTAGTCCTTCTTAGGCTATCAGCTTGAAAACTTCAGCTTTCATACACAGCTCAAGACTTACCAGATGTGAAAAAAAATTCTCTTAGAATTTAGGAAGGAAGCTGAAGAGGACTTCATGGAGTAGTAACCATTTCACCTTTTTTCAAGGACAAATATGAATGCTGGACTCTCATTCAGTGTATATATATACAGCAGCAGTATGTTGTCTTGTGAATTATTTTGACCATAAAGAATAGGAAGAGAACTTGGAGCTTCATCATGTCCATGACTATAGAAGATCAGCTGTACAGTTACCTTTATGTTAGATATTTCCATGTTAACTTCCTAAGAGTTGTTTTCTTATTTAAACATAACCCAGTGCCATGCAGACTAACATTTTAACATTAAAAATATTTTAATATTATGTTAGTATAATCTTGTTGCTAGCAATGCAAATTTTAAGAGGCAGACTGAGCAAATAGGATATTTGTTTATATTTTTGATAAATGGAAGTATTATTTGAGTACTTATCCCAAGTAAATCCTGACTGTTCCACATTTTCCACTCAGGGCCAAGCTTCAAAGCCAAAATCATAGACATAATCATAAAATATCCTTAAAACATTTATATGGTCTTATCTTGCATTTGTCTCTTTCATTCTGTGTTCTAGGAAATATACATAGACAAAAGTGATAAGTATCCTGAAAATTATAGATCATAAAGCACAGTACTACTTTGTCAAAACCCAAAGCATACTTCAAAGAACAGGATATTTTCAACTTATCTAAGTTTCTAGGGTGAGGCAGACCTCTCTAATTCAGAAAGAAAAACTCGAGGAGATATTAATCTCTTATATCAAGATATCTTGTTTCTATACTAAAACAAAATAAAACCAAAAGAAAAATTTTAAAAAAAGCCAAAACCAAAACTAATTACTAATTACTAAAAATTAATTTGCAAATGATTTTTTGAAGTCGTGTTAACAATATTTTCTTCTGTATTGATCTTCTTTTGAGAAAACACCTAAACATTTTAATTCAAATTGGAAAAAAAAAATGGATTTTGTAAAGAAATCCTTGCTTAGATTCTTTTGCCAGAATTCTGGAGAGTGGTTAAGAACCTATGCTACAGGAAAAAAATTCTCATTACTATGAGATTGATACTTTCTCTTCATATGATAAGTTTTTTTGTTCAAAACATTGGCAATGATTTTTTTTGTTGAGAATGCTAACATCAACTGCTCACAGGATTCACTAATCATCAGCTGAAGAAATTTGAAAATCTGTGTTGTTACTGATCATAATTTAGTCTAGGATTCACTGCTGGTGCCGGGAAATAAACACTTGCTCTTTTCAGCTGAAGATCAGCTTGGTAACTATATCAGTTAAAACTCTACTAGAAAGAAATACTAAAACTAGATTTTTCAGTAGATATCATATCTGATTCTTTTTTTAAATAAGGATTTTTTTCCCCTTCCTCTTGCTGTTTGATATATCTTGGTAGCACTTTAGAACTGGAAAAGGAATAGCACACAGACAAAGTTATGAAAAGATGTACCTGCACTGGCCTAATAAAATACTCATTGTCTTAAAATGAATCATATTTCAACTGTATTTTCAGTAATAATGCTCAGTGCCCTATTAATTAAACATTTTTTAAATAGAGAATTGCACTTCCAGAGTTCAAAACTAAAGCAGAAGGCACTTAAACAAACAAAATTATCAATTTCATAAGCTTTTTTCCTTTTCCTTATGTATCTCATTCCCTTTGATTGATTATTCCCTTAAGACCTCATTTCATTATAAGTTATGAGGCAACCACCTAATCTTCAGATGCCTTTAATACCATCTACACTAGGAAAGCAGTGAAGAATTTTTTCTGTCCCCCACTGTCCAATAAAATATATCCTCAGACAAATCTCCTGTATAAAAGTACACCAATGCAACCAGCAATAAGCAAGTTTTTAGAAGTAAAAGTAAAAAAGTAAAAAAATAGCCCCTTGAAATCATAAGTTACTGCTTTATCTGTCAACAAAAGTTTTAACTTTAAAGCTGATTTTAAAATTCTGAAGCTAATAAGACACTGAAATATGAGTTCAAAGGAGAACTCCATTCATATACTCCCTTAATGATGCAAAGAGAACAATCTTGGTTTGTGGACAGATGTTTACAACCTGCCAGTTATGTTTTGGTATTGAACTGAATTTTGGAAATTTTAACTCAGAATATAATTTATCCTCTCATTATAATCACATTAGGCATGTTATTTTAATATATAGATCTCTCTCTCCTAAAGAATAACAAAACAATATAAACAATTGAATAGAATGAATACTAAAAGGATAATGTGAATGGAAAAGAGCAGGAGACATCAGTAGAGATAGCTGGTATTTTAAAACACAAGCATTGATCAAAAAGGAAGTCACCTAAGCTTAAATTGTGACTTCCCATAATTTCACTATTAATTGTTTTAGGCTGGCAAATTCTAAAATTGTAACACCACTATTAAGTTAATATTTTTCAGTCTTGTATCTATACAGACATTTCTGAATGAGCACGTTCTTTAAGAGAGATTTACATGTGCAATGAAGTTGTTAAAAGTGCCAAAAAATAGAGAAGATTGAATGCATTCCAGGAGTCCAGGTCAGGAAGATAATTCCTCTTCTCTTTCCAAGCTGTGCAATGGGAAAATCCACAGCATGAGGAAGGAGCTCTGCCATGAGTGAAAGGAGGAAGAACAGCCCCTGGTTTGAGACATCAGGGGAGCACAGATCTGAGTAATCAAATAATGTGTAACATTTTACTTTAATATCCTGAGTTTCTATGGAGCTAGAAAACAACAGCATAATCTCAGGGATTTTGGCTGTAAAAAATCCTGTACATTAGTAAAATAAATAATATCAAGTCATGAGTAAAAATACTGAAATTTAAAAATTGTTCATACTCTGAATGTTAGAACAATCCTCAGGATATCTTTGGGCCAGGACAAATAGTGTTCTTCCAAGGACAGTGTGGAAACAAGGCATGGGGAAGGTATCCTTCTCTATAATTTGTTTTCATGTGAAAACTGTCATGGATGTTAAAGCGCTTTTAAATGTAGCCCACAGCATATAGTCAGTCTGTGCAGATATGTTCAGGGCTAGAGAGCAAGCCCTGGAAGTGTTAATAATTTAGATGTCTCCAGAGCTTTCTTGTGAGCAGAACATGGAGCAGGAGGTGAGACAGTGAAAGAGCAAGGTACTGCAATATCCTCTCTCCCCTCATGTTCATTGCTGCCTCTGCATCGAGTTTGCTCTGTTCTGTGCTGTAGATATACAGTCCATGTTACATTTATACGAATGCTTAGACACTTGAGACAGGAAACTTTAAAATAAAATAGTAGAAGCAGATTAGAAAAGATTACATATTGCTTAATGTGCAGTGGTTATGGTCTTTATTATTTTATTTTCTCAAAATAAATGGTATCATAATTGTGCATGAAGTAGCAAGAATTACCTATGTTCTACCTGCTGTTAACCACCACAAGGAATAAACTGATTCTAGTCCTCTGTAAATCTTTGTTCATACAATTTATTTTCTGGACTATTAAAAATATACAGACTGATTTGGATCTGGTCCTTTCAAATTTGAAAGATTCTAGCATGATCAATTTTTATTTCATGTCACATGAGGGATTACTGCTCTGTATCTAATGGGTCTGCTTGTGTTATTCATTTCAGCAGTGTATCAGATCATTGCAAAATGTAGGATGGAGATGTAAGCTGTACTTAAAAAAACAAAACAAAACAAACTAAAAAACCTCCACACCACCAAAAAACTCAAACCAAATCACATTATTAAAAATTAAAATGTTGATAAATTCCTGACTGTGCACCAAATAATAAATGTGACAAATTTCCAAATTCTTATTAATTTTAAATGGTAAATTTAGTAATTTTTTTTTTATTCTAACCTACAGAAAATGTGATCCAGCACATGGAAATTTATAGCTCCTAAAGTCAGAGACAATCATACTGCAGAAGCATGTTAATGGATTGTAAAATGAAACTATTTATAGCTGATACCCAGATAAAAACTGTACTGTTCCTGAAGCAAAACAGGTGTCTGAAGCTACATACATATACACACAAAGCAGCTTGTTATGATCAACCTTTCAACAAAGTAAATCCAAGAATATTCCAAAGTTGTTTTTATATATAAATGGCAGGTGCGACACATATGTGTCTGTAAAATTGTTCTAGAAAAAATCTGAGTGGTGTTGCATTGAACTCAAAGAACATCTGATAATGTGAGTTGATCAAATACCCAAGAACATATATATTTTTACTTATTAAATCAAATTCATCATAAAACCAAAAAAGTACTAGGATGTAATAAAATTTGTATTCAGAACTACCTTGAAAAATATTTCACTTTATAAAATTGTGTTTCAGCTGACGGAATCTCACTTAGAATTTTACTATAGCATTGAGCAGATATTCAGAATACCAGAGAGGAAACCAAAACCCCAGATTATAACACCTTCTATAAAATGAGAACAGCTAAATAACTTCTGTCTAAACTTTATCCCTTTAAGTAGCTTATTCCTTCAAAGAATGTAGGTTGTGCATATTTAGTGTCATTGACTGTTTGCCAGTAATGAATACACCAGACAAACTTGATTAGTTCAGTGTTCTAGTCTTACCAGAATTAGCTAAGCAATTTTTTTTTAATTCAAAATGGATTGAAATAGATTAAAATGGTTTATTAATTTGTCAAAGACGCATAATTAACTGTCAGTGACCTATACACTACAGATCAATATCAACAGGGCAGCAAATAATGAGTTCCATGCAGACCTCCCTCAAAGGCCAAATAGGTTACACAGACAAATGCGCAAAGATAGACATGGGCACACACACGGCCCTGCTCTGCTTGACTTCAGAAGGGATTTGTGGCCACTCTGGATGGGACCATGCTCTGCTACCTGCTCTCTCTCCCTCTGCTAAAAGTCACCATTTATTTTTTTCTGTGCTTTTCAAGCTTGTGTTTTCTGAGTTTAAAAAAATCCCTTTTTCTTTCAATGTTTGACATATAGTGATAGTATGTCTGGGATATCTTTTCAAGTAGCAGCTGAAGTTAAAGAATTCAATAGCATTCCTTTGAACAGTCTGTTATACTGATGAATTTTCCCATAATTTTGATAATTATTTTCTTCTTATGGTAGTTTTTTTTTCCATTGGTTGCAATTTTGTCTGGTTATATAATAAAAATCAGGCAACTTCATTAGAATTTACTTAGAACTTCATTAAAATTTTGTCTTCATTTAGTAAAGCTATTAGATTATATTTTGTTGACTGTCATAGCAGTATGGGCTACATATATGATATACTTTTTTTTCCTTAACACACATCACACTGTATTTTATATAATTAGAAACTCCTCATGTGCTATTGTTTAACTTCGCTAAAACTAACACAAAGCAGGAACTTTCATTTTAACAACATTCGGCTGGATGCATGCATGAGTTTTTGAAAGAAGGATTTTAAATACACATATCTATTTATCTGCAATTTTATTCATTATAGAATAACTTGTTAGAATATAATAAAAGTAGTTTTTAGAGAAACCTGGTCTAACACTATTATCACCCATATTCAAATGCTTTTGTGTTCTCCCACTTCCATTGAAGGAAAAAGAGAGCATTTATGTTGTTGGAGTAGCTTATGTTAGAATTCACAGCTGGTGACAAACTTCCTGATTCTGTGATTCATCAGTATGTGTAGTGCTCCCAAGGTGTTATTCATCTTGTATCATGTTAGATGGTTGTCATTTAGACTTCTAATCCTCTACATCTAATCTTTTCTTCTATGTCCTTTGTCAGTTAATGGAGAAGTCATCTGCAGACATGAAATCATACAAACCCTTTTCAGAAATGTGTTTTATAATAAGTTGATGTATCTTTTGAGAGAGTCTTTGTTTTACCCTATCATTATTTTAAAACACTGACTTTTATGACTAGAATGAATCCTTATTTTCCATACACAGTTCTGGGGAATTTGTGGTACATACAAAGTACACATGAACAATGCATGTGGAACTGACACCTATGACAATCCATATTAAAAGGAGCCACAGTAAAATATGAAAAAGTTATGGTAGCATTCTATTTCGATGACCCTGAAATGGAATTATGTAATACAAATCAATTTTTCACTAAATAGTAAAGGCAATCAACTTTTGGTGGATGATGAAAAACCCTGTAATGCTTTCTCTGCATAGAATTCATGATGATTCAATATCCATTACCTAGCAGGTATGGTGAATGATTGATATCTGCCAGATTAACAGTCTACAAATCATTATACTCACTTGGATGATAGTCTGTACTGTCCAGTGGTTGTCAATCATTACGTAAAGAAGTGTTAACCTTAACTACTCCTCTCCAATCAGGCAACTATTCTTCATAAACCTGAGAGTTGGGTCACAGACAGATGAGCATTATAAAACTGAGCCATAGGTTGCAATATCATGGACAGTCAGGTTTGCATATTTGAAAGCCCATCAGCTGACGTTGTAGAGCTCTCACTACAGAGAAACACAAGTCACTGTCCTCATTCCCACCAGGCATGACATTTTTACCTGTTATTTCCAGAAGATACAATTTACTTTGAAATCTGTCTACCTGAGTTGACACTGCTGGGAGAGTGGCACAACTAGGAACACATCTCTACCTCCACTAGTCAGTGGAAGCCACTGGAAGACCACCTCAGGTTTGATGTATTTGATATCTACATAGTGGGGCATATACCTGGCTTTCTTCTCCTGGTTTTTCTTCTCAAGCATTCTTCCAGAAAAAATGGGTAACCCCACTCTTCAGTTTACATTTTAGTTGCTAAGTAGAAATATAGTAATAGTCACATTTGGTTCTACAACTGTCTGCAGCTAAAGCAGATTTTGAGAGCAACCTTTCATATTCAAGCATTTTTAAACAAAATGCTGATATACATATTTGAAAAAAAAATTAAACAAGTAAAATCTGTCTGTATAAAAGATTAAGATATTGGGAAGATGAAGGATGTCCTAATTCTGTATGTTTCTGTACTTACAGTTAAAAACAAACCATTACAGACAATCCTGAAACATTTAAGAGTGATTGAGAATTTTAAGTTTTACAACAGAGAAGGCAGTCTCTTAAATCAATTCACTTTTCCTGAGAAAGCTGAAAATTCTGCATGAAAAAATTTGCAAGCTAAAGCTATATTTTATTCATAAGTAGCTATGCATTCATCTGCATTCAGAGCTGGTGTAGTTTCATTTTCAGTGTGCAGTTCTGGACCTCACAATTTAAGATTGTTCAAGTCCTTGAATGCAACCAGAGGAGGGCAGCATAGCTGGAGAAGGGCTGGAAGGCATATCCTGTGAGTAGTGGCTGAGGAATTTGGGTTTATCTAATTAGGGAAAAGTACTCTGGGGGTGGAAGAGGAGGTGGTATTGTTCTACAGTTTCCTGAGGAGGGGAAGCAGAGAGGGAGGTGCTGAACTTTTCTCCCTGCAATTTAGTGATGAGACACATGGGAACCGTTCAAAGATGTGTCAGGGGAGGTTTGGACTGCACATTTGAAGTAATTGCTTTACCAACAGGGTGCTCAAGCACCATGGAAGAGGCTTCCTAGAGAGGTGATTCATAGCCCAGGCCTGTCAATGTTTTCAGATGCATTTGAACAGTGTCCTTATAGCATGTGCTGACTTGATCAGCCCTGAGTTGCTCAAGTTGGATGATGGTTGTAGGTCTCTTTCAACAGAAATATTCTATTCTATTCTATTCTATTCTATTCTATTCTATTCTATTCTATTCTATTCTATTCTATTCTATTCTATTCTATTCTATTCTATTCTATTCTATGTAATATGTCAGTATATTCATGCATCTATCTATCTATCTATCTAGAAAAAGTTTTTGCTAAGCTTTTGCTTGAGTTAGACTTTAAAATAATAATAGTAATAATCATCATCATCATCATCATCATCATCTTGATGATGTGTTGGATCAGTAAGCTCTGAAAGGAGATATTGTAAATAAATGTAATTTTGCAAGACTAGTGTGGTGAGAATATCTACCAGTAATAATTCACCTAGTAAAGGAATGACTGGAACTGTTACAATAATAAAACTTCTTATATGTTGAATACAATAGTGAAGGCTGCTGGATTAAAAAAGTTTTAAAGGGTGTAAATAGAGGCAAAATTTCGATCTAGTCTACAAACTGAAAAAGCTCTCAGAGACAATTTAGAAATTGATCTTCATAAAAACACTTGGTTCTGCTTCTCTGCTGATCCTTGTAGGTTTTACAAGCATGCTTGGCTGACTTTTCGTAGTTGCCATGATATACAGTCACATCAGTGGGAAGACAGTCAGACCCTTCCCTCGTCTTTAAAATCTTTACTACCTATTTTCATTTTTCTATATCTCCCTCTTTTTTTGGGCCTTTTCCTTGTACCTTTTTTCTTCCTGATTGTGAGATTAAACTGAAATTAAAATTTACCTAATTAATGTTAGTTACTATATATACATCCATTTCAATCAAAATTAAATTATAATCAAGACTTTGTCATATAGTAAACTTTGTGTTGTCTTTCCAAACTTACCATCTGTTTTCAAATGAATTTTGTTATTAGCTTATCAATCAAAATGTGATTGATCACAAACAAATCACGATACAATGATTGTATATTTCAGGGTAATTCATTAAGCTCTACATTTTAGCATATCTACAATGTGATGTACTTGTGTATATATCCTTGTACATCCTTGTACATAATATATATTTAAATCTTGAGCCTGATTTTTTTTCCTATTGACCTTTCTGAAGCAGCAGAATATAGTCCATACAATCCATATTAAAAGGAATCACAGTAAAATATGAAAAAGTTACGGTAACATTACAGAAATTCCAAATACACTATCTGGAAATTCTTTTTACCACTTTATTTACATGTAGATTTTAGTCAAGTCTCCTGTGAGTAAACCTCATGAGATTGAGATCTGTATTGTTTTGAAGGTTTGAATAATTTACTAAAGCTGTCTATTACAGCAGAAATACACAGGGAAACCAATCTTTTATAAAGGCAACATGTCTTTGTTTTCTTTATATTTGAAATTGTGCCAACAGTAAAAAAAAAGGCCAGGAATTGTGACTCTTCAGTGACAGGTAACAGCAATGATGCATGGTTAGCAGAGACAGAGTTATATGATGTGCTTTGGCCTTCACTACTAAAATTTCAGCAGTGCAACATTCAATGCAGCCAAAGTTACTGAAGGCAGAGCAAATCACATATGTAGTCATCCCTGAATTAAATATAGTATGAAACTGGTCCAACCACAACATAAGGGAATCTTCTGTTTATTAATGAAAAAACAAAGCTTTTGGAATAATCAATGTGAAATACTGATTTAATTTTCTACCTAATATTAAAATTAATAGCAATATGTAGACTCTAAAATAATGGAAAATACCAGAGTAAAGAAAAGGCAAGTTTTTCACCAGTTTCATCCACTGGGAATAAACAACTTTTAGATTCCTTGAAAAGACTTCTTATTTAATTTTTCTCCCTGTGACAGATAGTTACATTGTTGAATCCCTATGAGTGAAAAATAAACACAAAACTCACTGACTAATTACTACAATTCAGACTATCTTACAATTGCTGCTGTTCTAGGCTTATTTATGCATGTCCAATATGTATCCACAATAGAAATATAAGATTTTTGAAATGGAAAGTATATCTTCTAAATGTTCATTCATTATTTACCATTTGATAAGAATTTTAAAAAAAAATCTATTAAAAAAATCTCTTGATTTTTCATACTCTTCCATGAATTCCCTCTTACCATATCTGCAGAGAAAACCTCCAAGGAACTGTGAGAAAAAAACCCCCAAAGTGTTATTTGTACTTTTTTCATGGCATGTTTACATTCACACTTTCATGGCATGACTTCAGTGAGACAAATGCAAAATATAGCTATTTAAGTACAGTGGAAGCCAAATGTTTGATGCTTTACTGAAAATGCAAAGAAGAAAATTATAAAAAAGTACATAGTAAGTACCCAAATATAAACCTATTGTATAATTAATTTGCCCAATTCCACTCCATTTCATAGCTTTCGCCTTCCTAATATTCTTACTTCCAGTTCTGTCCAGTTGCTTTCCATAGCACAAATATTATCTTCTTCATTCTTCCAATAATCTAACAAATCTTATTAAACCTAGGTTAATTATTTCTAATAGACAGAGACTCCCAGATTCCTGGTATTTCAGCAGCTGGACTGGAGGAAGCCTGGGCCTGTAACAGCTTTTACAGGAGTTGCCTAAGCAACAGATAAGGAGGTCTAGAAAATGTAAATTCCTAACATCAGTATAGAGCTCATTGATAGAGAAGAAATATCAAATAGACATTTTTCTGAAAATATATTTTTTCCAAGAATTGATACTTTATTCTTGAGAATAATTCCTTTTCCTCTTTATCTGTGACTCTTTTATCTGTGACCTAGCAACTTTTAAACCCTTCAGTATAAATTCTTAACATTTTCTAAAATTGTGTTTCATGGATATATGAAAATGATCCTAACAATAAAGAAGAAACGTGGGATGTTTAGAGGTGTCTGCATATTTTGTTTTTTTAAAATTTAATCCTCCAGGACATGGTTCTTTGGTAATACAGGAATTTATATATAGTTTCAGCTGCAAAAATAATTACTTATGTTATAAAGTTGCAAAAACTAACTGTATTCCAGATAATTATCCTAGTTTCAACATATCCCTCCTTTTAGCCTTGATAGATACTGATTCCTTGCATAATACAGGACAACTTTAACAGCAGTTTGACTGTGAAACTAGAGACAAGAATTGCATCAAATAGGGAAGGACAGGTAGGCCAATGAAACAAATTGCTTTGGTCTTCTGTTATTAAGACGGATACATTCTGAACAGAAGTTATTATTTTTACTATTTCCCAACAGAAAAATTCTGTGTTGAATATCTCTCTGTATTTGTGAACTGCCCTGGTGTCCAGGGGTGACTTTATGATGCTTGTATCCCCATTCATCTCTTTAGCCCAGAAATATGTTTTGCATCTTTAGGACTGGTTCCGAGAGTGAAGGGGGAGAGAGAAGAAGTGCAGAGTTTGTTATCAGGAACGGCACTTTCTCCCCCACATCCTTCTGCTGGGCTGTTCTGTCTGCAGCGGACAGAAAGCTCTCCTTTGCTTTTTACTTAGTTTTTGGCTGGCTGAGGCAGAGATGTTCCCTAGACTGTGTCTTTTTCTTGGAACTGTTTTGAACCTGCTCTGGGCTGAAAACCCAGAGGGCCACTGGGACCTCGCACCTGTGGCCCACTGGGGCCTGGCCCAGGCCACAGCGTTTCACAGCACTGGAGGGACTGGGGACAGACTGAGTGAGCCAAGCTGCAACCCAAGAAAGGGACTTCCTGAATTTGTCATCTCTTCAGAGCAGTGAGAGGTTTTATTGTTTAGTGTTGTACTTTTTTTGTGCTGGAGAGTGTTTTGCCTGTTAAATAAACAGGTTTCTTTCCACTTTTCTCCAAGGAAACCTTTTCCCGAAACAGCTGGAGAAGGGGTCACTTGAGTTTGCTTTCTAGGGGAACCCCTTTGGAGGTTTTCTCCCAAATGTGCCCTAAACCAGGACACCTGGATACTTAATAATTCCTACACACTATGTATCACTTATTCTCTGCAGAATAACGTGGTTTCCTGAACAGCGTGATTTCAGTCATGATAAATGTAATAAAACAGGGGATAAAACTTTGAAATACAGTACCATAGATTTCTGTAAAGAAGGAAAGTAAAAAAAGTGGATGTAAGAGTTGAATTATTATAAATTCAAAAGGCTCCTTTTTGTTCTTGAGACTCAATCTTGTTTTTGAAAAATTATCATCTTTTTCATCCTATAGCAAAGAGATGTAATTTCCCAGTTAGTGTATGGACATGCTTGCTTGACTTTATAGACTAAGTTGGTGCAGGATGGATTGCTGTCTATTTCTTAATTTTCAAATCAACTAGTTTTGCATTGTAACACGACTGTAAAACTCCGCCTCTATTCTCTTTGAGTTGCATAACTCATTCAGGTAATTTATTTGATGAAACAATATGCCTTTAGAAATCTTCAGGCCTAAGAGTGTGAATATTATATAGATATCGTGTTGATAACAAAACACAAACGCCGATTCTGGATCCATTTTACAATCACTGTATCAAGACTGTGGGAAATGGAAAAGGTATAAATCTATTGTGGGAAATAGAGAACATAGAAAACTCTCAGAAAGCTGTGTGAAAGCAAATCTCAGATGGGAAGAATGCAAGAATACTAAAGATACAAGGACAAGAAACAATAAGACTATGTTATTGAGCTATACCGAGATAGGCCTTAAAAATATGGTAAGCAAGATAATAGAAAAATGTAAGTTTAATAATGAAGCTTTATCCATTGTTTTTAAACTATTACAAGCAAGCATTGTTCAAGACAAGATGTACATGCAACTTTGCTATTTAGCTTAAGCATATACTTGTCAGCTTTAATATTATTCTTAGCTAGAAAATTTTTAAAAACGCCTTGTAACCTAGAGAATTTCAGCTGCTGTTGTTATAGTATGAGCTCTCAACATCTTTTTTGTCTCACCTTGTAATAAGACTAATGCTGAAATAAAAGCTCAAAGAGTGCTGTCCAGTAATCCCATCCCATTGTCTTTGAACATAACAATCCAACATAAACCAAAAAATATTTCCCTAGTCATAAATGTTAAATATAGAACTCATAAGCAAGATCACTTTTTCTCTGCTTAGTCTAGTATCCTATGTGATTTTTTTTTTCTCTTAGGTAAAGCTGAATGGCAAAAGTAACTTAAATGGCTCTAAACATTCCTAACCAGTGGTTTAATGTTTTCCAACATGCTGAGCTACTACTAGATTCTGACTATTCCTATTTAATGAGTACTCAGCATGAATGAAAATGATATTACTTCCTTAGGTGTCTGAATAAGGATATAAGAGATTAATTCTGATACTTTCTAAAAAAGAAAGGTTAATTTTTTTTTTTTTTGTTAAGTCAAACAGTAGGGAAATACATTTTAGGGGAAGCTTTTAGAAAAACACTAAAAAACTTATTGATTGTTATGAAGCTAAATGTTTTGTTCTTTATTCAACCCATATGTTTTTGTGTTGATTTTTTTCAAAGCTAGAAACTCTTGAAATTTGTGGTTATACTTTTCTACATCCAAAATAAACTCTTTCTGTAGAGATTTCAGTTGTATTGCCTTTGAAAGCCAAAATGCGATACACTGACTATCTCTACATCCAGCATCAAGAAAGGCAAGGCTTACAAAGGGGAAAAAACACCCAAATACCATATCTCACAAATGTGTTTTTTTGTCCTAAATTCATTTTCTGTAAAATTTCCCTTAGTTATTTAAATCTCTCATGACCAAATGAAAGACTACACTTGCAAAAATCATGTGATAAGCTTTGTTTTGTTGCCATACCACTGTTGTATTTGTAGTTGCATGCCATGACTTTAAAATAGCTTTAGAGACAGCTCTATTTAAAACATTTATTCCCATTTTTTAATAACATACTGAATACCTCATTGATTAATACCCAAAGCTGATTTTCTGTGGTACAATATATAATACTGCTATTTGTTCAGACATTTCTCTAGGGCTTGTATAGAATATTAACTTTTAAAAATGGTATATTCTTCCACAAAATATCAAGATACATCAGTTCTGGTACTAGTGGTCATTATGGCATTCTATGCATTTCACTTGTCTCATGGTGATAGCCTTTACGCATTTTCACAAGTTAACCTAGAATAAAGCTTGAAAACTTGAGTCAAAGTCCTCTTGTTAAAGAGTTTCTTGAAAGACTGATGCAAATGCAGACAGTGTCATCCTTTTAATGATTTATGTCAAGGATTTGCTGAAGTTCAAGAATGAGCTGTATGACTGAAAGATGTAAAGTTTAATGAAGGAGTGTGTATTGCAAGTAAGAGCATCAAGTATGAGAGTATAGAGGACAGTGCTTCTTGATAAATGTATTTTCATCTGTCACAGTAAAAGGTAAAAGAGGTTAATGCCTTTCACTTTGCTAATAGGTTTTCTTTATTAAATCTATGACCTAAGTTAGATGTATGGGAGAATCTACGCAAATGTATTTGGAATATTTTAACACGTTGATTTTATTTGCTTGATTTTTTTCATCCTTTTTTACTTTAAATATGGTCTTCTGATTTAGGAAATTACATAGGGATTCATCACTTACATGCGAACAATCCAGATCTCAAGCTTTGTTGGTGTTTAGCCAAAAGGGAAAATAACTGTTTCTGAGGTGGTAAAACTCATGTCTTTTCAATTACTGCCAGTAAAACATGGTTTTAGCATGCCGGAGGACATAACTCAACAATCCTTGTGTTTTTCTTTGATGATCACGAAGTTTTTGAGCATTCTCAAACTTTCTTAGAGGGTTGCCAAAAAGCTCACAAGATCTTATGGCAGAGTTAAAGCACTATTTTTTGGTTTTGTTTTTTTCTTTTTTTTTTGCTAGGAAAACTCTGTATTTCTCTCATCAAATGAGGAACTCCCTCTCACACATTTTGCCGCACAAGGCAGACACTGAGCAGAACTTTATTCTTATTCATCTATCATTTGCAGTAATTGCCTAAAACCTGGCTTGGCCTGTCGTTTTTACATCTTCCATTCTGTTTTGAGACAGAACCTCTAACTACTCTATTGCACTCAAAGTTATTGCCATATTATGTTGGAAATCAAACCTACTTCTCAATATTAATTCCTAACAATTCCTAAAATTTGACTCAGTCTTAAATCTGAAGGAACAATCTGGTTCTCCATACAAAAAAAAAAATCAAATGCAGTATAAAAATGCCTACAAGCTGCTAGGCATCAAAAAGTAATTGTCTTTTGATTAATATTCATAGTCACCAACACTGAAAGGTTGAAAATTGCCTTACCACACAGTATATTTTAGCGTTAACATGTACAGTTATACTTTTGGAGAAGAATTTCAAGGGCTGTTAGGCCCTTTAGCTTCTGTCTCAAAAATAATAAAAGTATGGATCTTTGCAAAGTATTGTTGTTCATACATATATAGTTCAGTCATTTTTACATGGTGCTTTTTAAAGATAAAGTTGCATTCTGTATACAGAAAAAGAAAAAAAAAAGGAAACAAATACAAAACAAAAAGAAGGCAATAGCTGAGGGAGAGACAGAAGAAATAACAAGAAAGAAGAAAAAGAACTATCCCTTGTGGTTTTTTTCTCCCGGATCTCATGAAGGATGTGAATATATTTATTTTGCTTTTTAAAGTGGAGCTGGACAAACTAATTTAGAGTATTAGGCCTGTAATTCTTAATCATATTAATCTGTTTTATGGTCATGTTTTAAATGTTCATCCTTTTGACTGATTTATGTTTGAAATGTTACTTTAGGTCTCTATAAATCATTAAAAATATATTTATAAAGTTATTTCAATGCCTCCCATCAGGTTTTGTTATTTGTTTCTTTTCTTCTTAGCTATCTGTGCATTCTTCCTTGTAATTTTCATCTCACATCCATTCCTGACATTGCCTATTTTTAGGGGAACTAAAGACCAAAATTTGGAACTTTTCCCTCTATTTATTATCTTAACCTAGAAGTTGAACCATCCAAACTAGAGTTACAATGATTTTATAAATTTAAACCCTGCACCATCCAAACTTAAGTTACAATGATTTCGTAAATTTAAACCCCACTTATTTTCTGTGTTTTTAATAATGTAATGACTCAAACTCTGTACAGAATTTCACAGAATCACAGAATTGGTAAGGTTGGAATGAACCACTGGAAGTCATGTAGTTCAACTTCCCTGCTGAAGCAGGGCCCCCTAAAGCACGTTACCTAGGATCACATAACAGCAAAGATATTTTTGAATTATAAGAACTCAGTGAAAAAAAAAATTGCCTGAAACAACATTTTTTTGGGGAGTTTTAAAAAGAAGTAATTTGTTACAACACAGAGCAAAATTTGATATTGGATGTGTCCAAGTAAATGTTGTAAATTCCCAAGAGATAGAGTGCTCAGCAGGTAAACAAAAATGTTTTGCAAATCTGATTGGCACCTCTCAGCTGTTTCTCTAGGGATATCATCAGCATAATCTACCAATAGGATACATCATTTAAGGATGATATTTATTCTCTTTTGAAAGCTGTAATTATTGAATCAACTAACAGGTTTTTTTTTTTCTCATGGAGACCTGATTAGTTTCCTTATTTAAAAATGAAACATTAGCTCAAAATAAGATATCACTGAAAACCAGAATAGTTTTGATGAAGTCCATTGATGGATGTTGATATAATCATCAAGACTTATTGTCGGGGGTTGGGTGTTATTCCTTTTGTTCCTTTGCATTCTCTCTTATGGAATTTTTCTCCCATTTGTTGCGGGGGAACCTGATGGCTGGTGCTTATGAGTGCTTTGGGAGACAATGAGTTTGTCCGGGGCTAAGGGGAAGAGGGGGGTGGGGNTATTGCAGTTATTGTTGTTTTTCTGTATCTTGTTGTACGCACTAAAAAAGGACAGTTATTCCTTCCCATATCCTGCCTGAAAGCCGTTTAATTTTAAAATTATAATAATTCGGAGGGAGGGGTTTTCCAAGGGAGGCTCTAGCTTTCCCTAGCAGATACCTGTCTTTTCAACCTAAAACACTTATTTAATTAAATAGAAAACTGAAATCAATAAGTTGAAGCTTGCCCAAAGCTAAATAAATGATATGAGAAATCCTTTACTAAAAATTAATCTTTAAAAATAACAAAATATATTTTGAGGTAGAAATAAAGATCCCTCATTCATCCTGATTGAGTAGATACACAATTCTTTTTTATTCTGTAAGAAGTTACTATTGTGATGACATTCTAAAATTTTTATTAAACAGAAAATAGTGCATAATATTTAAATTTTAATGAAAATATGTAATGACTAAATGCCAAACTGCATACAGGAAAAATTTAAGAATAGAACTTGATCTTATCTTTTTCATGATAATCATGTGCAACTGGAGGTATGAATCTGTCACGCTACGGTCTCTAAGCTAACCATGACAATAGCCATACTCTTCATAGGTCATTGTCTTTAGAGCCCATGAAATGTATGGTCACTGACCTCTGTGCCAGTCCATCAACACTCCGAATTCACCATTATGATAGATGCTTTGTGGATTATATGGTTATGGGTGCATGTGCATATGCTTTCAGTAAAGGAGACAGTACTAAGTAAACTGCTAACACAATTTCAAAATTTAAGTTAAAAATCTAAAAAGAAAAAGGAAGTCTTCTTGGTATTAAAATACTTAAAACATCTAACTTCACATGTAACATTTTGATTACAGAGTTTGGCTTAAAAATGAGAGTAATAAATAAACAGTGTTAGATTTTGCTTTAAGAAAATATTGTATGATGGTATGATGCTGTCATCTCCCAGTGGATCTCCCTTTGCTATAAACTGTAAGGTTTGGATGCTATAGACAATTAAACATTTTTTCTGCTATTTCTTAATGGTCTTCTGTTCATAGTTGATGGAAATTATATGAATAAGGAACATTTGAAGAACCCATACTCCAGATTCAAGGTTATGAAGAAATTCTGCTGCTCCTCATGACCTGCCACATAAGTTTTGTTCTGCTGAAATTACTCTATTGTGCCACAAACAAGCAAGATTATTTGAGAAATTACAGGCGGCTTCATAATGGAGCAGTTTATTGAGACTAGATTAAGGAGACTTCAGACCTATCCTTAATCATTAATTTGAAATTGGTTAGATTATAAAAGAGAAAAAAGTTAGAATGCAAACTAGAACTGAACAATTTTTTCCCACTCGGCATTCAGTATATTTTCCTGTTGTGTCACATCTTACTTTTTTCTTCTTCTAATTTCTGTTTTGCATTCTGACTTTTCTTATGTTAGTAAATTGGACTGTACTCTAAAATACAGTTTGTGTGGTCTCTCATTCAGTAGGGATTTGTTCAAAATTAATATGGATGACAGTATTTGGCCAATAGAAATACCCACGACCTATTTACAAAAATAAAAAAACCCAAACCAATTAGGAGTACTAATTACTTTCCTAAGTAGCAGAAAGAATGAAAACAAACCAAGTGGCTATGATTCTATTTGTATTTTTAAATCTTACTGCTTTAAGATGTCTTTCACAGTGTTTTGATGAGTACACTCAATATAGCTTTTACAAAATGAATCACCAAATGACAATACCTGTCACTACAAGATTAAAATGCTTTGCATTAGATTCCCCTTCTGTTTGTTTTAGAGGCTTCTGGAGAACACTTGCTCTTCCTTTAAGTTCCAAATATATTAGTCATGGGACATCACTTAGCATATTTATTATACTACAGTGCGTTGAGTAAAAGATTCAGAGATAAAGGAAGCAAATTTAAGGTCGAAATTATAAAGAAATAGAATAACTACTACTGAATAGATTAATAGAATAGTAGAATGAAAAGTACTAAAACTTCATACTATCTTTTAGTCTCCCCAGTGCCAGTGTTTCACATTCAGGTATTGATTGCAGTATCATAATATGTTTACTAGCACCATAATGCAGGCAGACACTTTTATTCAATATATGTGACACAGAAAACATTAAAAGAATTTTTTTTTTTAAATTACACAGCTTGTCTTCTCTATGAAAAATATTCCAGTCTTATTATTTCAGTCTAGTTCAAATTCTGTTGCCTGAATTACCTGAACAATTAGAGTTTGGGAGGAAAAATATAAAAAAAAATCCTAAAAACCAGAAGGACAGAGGTCTCTTCAAGATAATTTTTGTCCAAAATGTATTGTCTATTACTAGCCACCAGCATTAGTAAGCATGTAATCCTTCACAAGTGTGCAAATGGATTGATGTTATGGTAGTTATTTGGAGGGTTTATAAAGTACAAGGTTCTCTGACGAGGATTGTGAATTGGCTTGCTAAAACCAGAATTTTTTTAATGAGTTCATAGTCATTAAAAAGATTCCACAATGATTTCCCGTAATCTGTCAGAG
This sequence comes from Phainopepla nitens, assembly GCA_013400175.1. Lineage (NCBI taxonomy): Eukaryota > Metazoa > Chordata > Aves > Passeriformes > Bombycillidae > Phainopepla > Phainopepla nitens. Next base: position 81,252 of record VXBQ01012290.1, read on the forward strand.
AGAAATGGGAGTATAGATACTGCCACAGAAGCAGTGGTAACTACTAAATCAAAGGATAAGATCAAGATTGACTCCTAAAAACATTAAAAAGGATTTTTTTTCAATGACAAAGAGAGAAGCTCTAGTATATCACTCAAAATAGGAACTAAATTTAAAAAAAAACCCCAGTACTTTGTTCTTAAGGTGTTGTTCTGTATGGATGCAACATAAGGACATTAAAAGTGAGGTTTTGGACAAAATGCGGATTTGGCTTATCTACAAAAGCTATTAAAGAAGCTGGTGGGGCCCTTTAGGAGGTGCTTGTTTGGTAGAATGACAAAAGTTTGAAAAGCGTTAGTTTTCAACAGCTTCCCCTGTTTTCAAAGAGAAAGGTAATGGGTGTAAAAATTTGTAACTACATAGTGGTGGAACTCTCTTGAATAAGAAGTATTAGCTCCACAGTAATCACTGAGCATTTTGAACATACTAATTATTTATGAACACTATTCGTTCATATTTGAAATAAAATGTCTTTCCTGGAAAAAGGAAAGTTATTCCAGAAAAATTCCAAAGAGTTTATCATGGATAATTTCCCTGGATAGGAGAACATTATTTCAGAACTACCTATGAGCAGAAATTGTTCAGTGAATACCTTGTGTGATGTCTATTAGTTGGTCTTTCAGGAGTTTTTTGCTTCTAACTTCAGTCAATAAAATTATTGTAGCTGTAACCCAGGTAATTTGAAAACTCAATTGTTATAATACTTTTATATGTGCATTTTTATGTTATAGCAACAGTTTCTGTTTCAATAGATATCTTCTGTTGTCTACACATGACACAGTAAGGTACATGAGTCAAAATTCAAGGTTTCCAATACCTTTGGGAGTAAAATAATATCACAGTCACTACATGTCCTTGGAACAAAGATAGTGCTTTACAGTATAGCATGTGGAGTTGTAAGAGGTATTTAAGACAGTGATAATTGAATTAGTTCAGCAACAATACATGCTCTGTAACTTTTCAGAAGACCTCAAGACTATATTGGAGGCAGAAAGTAGTCTCTGGGGTATACATGTCTGGGCAACTGACAGCCTTTTCTCCGAGTTTACTTCAATTTTTTGGATTTTCATAGTATTTTCACTATCTCTAGGGTTTGGAAAAAACCCCATCTATAGGAAAATAGTAGGACTGTAATCCATCCATGTTTTTTCTAAATAAAAATCTGGAGCTATTGATTCCCATCTTTAACTGTTTGTCTTTGTTACTCTTTAGATATTTTAAGAATACACTGAATGAAAACCATCCCAGAGAACATCTTTGCTTGTAAGTATAAATACCTGTATGTTACAAATATTGTGCATACCCCTGTTTTGAATATGGAGGCGCTTTTTAATTCCAAATAATTTTTGTGAATTATCCACTCTCAAGTTTTTTGAATACTACAATCTATCTGCCTCAGGCAAAGAAGAGGAGACTCTTTCCAACACGTAAAAGTTTCTTCCATCTCTCCCTGGGAAATAAACAGGTCCAGTTCTTGACATGTAGACCACTAGACCTGGCAAATTATTAAAGAGGAAAAGGAGAGAAGTGCAGAAGTGCTAATTATAAAACCTACAAGCACACAGGCGAAAAAAAAATAAAAAGAAAAAAAAAAAGAACCTGATTTAAAACTCACAACATTGGCACAAGATCATGGAAAAGTATCTGAACGAGTTCAATTAACTTGACACTGCATCTACCTTTAGTAAGATGCTCAAGGAATCAGGCTGGCATTCATTTTAAAATAAAATTCCTAGCTGTTGAAAGCAAACATATATTTATCATATTTAATCACAAGTCTTCAGTTTCAGCTGAAGGAAATTTTTATTATCCATTTTTTCTGGGTAGAATGATAAAGATTTTTTTAATAACTGAATATCTAGATTTTTTTTTAATAAAAATAGTGAGTTTACTGTCAGACAAAAAGATTTGGATGCAGCACCTAGCTGAGGAAGTAAATAGGAAAACTTGTACAGAGCCATGTAACCAGATTATAACCCTTATTACAATAAAGGACAACATTGAAATATACGGAGAATGTCACTCAAGAGCTTTTTAGAGTTTTTCATTCACCATGAAGGAATTTATTTTATTTTTATTTGATAGATTATTTTGAAGGGAAAATTAATGGAAAGCATGATCAAAGAAGTAATACAAAAAGGTGTTTTTCTTAAAAAGAAGTTTTATATTTTTTCTTACCTAATATTTAAGGTACTTGAATGCATCCTGATGGGGACAAGAAAGCTGGTGGCAGGGATGGAAGGAATGTTCTTGGAGAGTGGCGAGGAATTTTGGGTTTGTCTTGTTCAGAGATAAGGAGACCGGGGAACAACCTCATTGCTCTCTACAGCTTCCTGAGAAGGAGAAGCAGAGAGGGAGGTGCTGAGCTCTTCTCTTTGGTATCCAGTGATAGGACACATGAAAGTGGTTCATAGCTGCATCATAGGAGGTTCAGACTGCACATTAGGAAGAATTTCTTTACCAAGAAGGTGGTCCAACACTGGAACAGACTTCCTAGAGAAGTGGCTAATGCCCCAAAACTGTCCATGGTTCAAGAGGTATTTAGATAATGCCCTTAAAAGCACATTTATCTTTTGGTCAACCCTGAACTGGCCAGGCAGCTGGGTGAGATGATCATTGTGGGTCCTTTCCAATGTAATTATTCTATTCTATTCTATTCTATTCTATTCTATTCTATTCTATTCTATTCTATTCTATTCTATTCTATTCTTTCTAAAAAAATATTAAGAAGAAAACTCCAAAATGAAACACCAGCAATAATCTCATATGGAGTCCCTGAAGTGAACAAGTTTGAAATGATGGTAGTATTATTTGTGTCAGTTTGATGTATGAGAAATAAATACACAGCAATCTCAAACTGAAAATATCTGAAAATATCTGATAGATAAGTGTCAAGGAGCAGCAGAAACAGAGTTTTTTCAAGAGGAAAGACAGCTCAGGATCCAGGGTGACAGCACAACCAGTGATGGCCTGAACCATGGTGTAGTGCTGCAGCAGCACAAGCAGAGTGCGTGGAACTGAGCTGGTGATAGCAAGAGGGTACCAAAATCAATACAGAAACCATCAACCTAGGCAAGGTGAGAAGTCTGGTTCAGGTCATTCCAACCATCTCAGCATGAGCTGGAAAGAGGTCTGAGCACACGTAGAACTACAACACAGCACAGACCAGGACTGGAGGCACTGAACTGAGTAGCAATAGTGCTCTTCACCGGTATAGAGAGAAAGGAAAGTGGTCCCAGGAAAAGGTGGTCAGGACCATTACAACCTACCAGGATACTCTGGGCCCTAACACCACCTCAGTGCTCTCCTTTATCAAAAGAAGGATAGACTGAGTTGATTATTTTGTTTAGCAGTGCTTTGTGGTGTTTATATAATGTTCCTTTCTCACAAATTTCTACTCCAATAGAGAAATTTAACATGCACAATCATACTCACAAATAAGAGCTGATCTTCCTCATCTGTTCAGCACATTCCTGTCACCCTCTTTTGTGGTGTATTTTAATAGCTTGATGGTGGAAATATTTCTTCAGAAAAGAATAAGCTCAGAATCACCTGGAAAGCAAATTTTGAGTACATGCTTTTCCTCCTACCCTAAAAACAGAACAAGTATAATACCCACAAACCTTTCTCTAAATAATTCCATAAAATCTGGTATATCTCAAAGGTATTCGCTTTGTGTCAGAATGTTTTGTTCTGACAAAATAAGGACAGGGAGAGGTGAGATGGTCTGAATAAATAGGTTAACAGCAGAAACTGGAAATAAATGCAATGGTTTTGGTTTGTTTCCATTTAAAAAAATTTTTTGAGATTTATGTCTTTGACATTGAGAGAATAATAAATAGGTTTCTCTCCAGAAGGTATAATCCCTTGCTTAAAATTAACAGCAAAATCTTTCTTCCAGGATGAGACAATTGAGCTACCTCCTGGAATTTAATGCAAAATGCCAGAGATTTTTATTTAGTTTGTCTTCAGCATCTGCAAAAATTTGAATCTGATAAAACATTTCTATACATATTCCTGACATGCTGAGTGAGATATTTTACATGCTGAGTGAGATATTTTCATCAGCCTATACTGCAAAGTATTTTTGGGGTAAAAAACCGTGGTCATTATAACCCTTTGCTTTCTCAATTAGGGGGTTTTAAAACCACTAACACATTGTAATTGAAGTTTTGAAACTTGTCTGTTTCTCAGACAGGCTATAACATGTTTGGGGGTTTTCTGTTTGTGTTTTGGGAGGTGTTTTTTAGGGGAAGGTGGTTTGGTTTGGGGTTTTTTGGTTTGGTTTAGTTTGGTTTAGTTTGTTTGGTTTTGGATTTTTTTAATTTGGTTTGGTTTTTTTCATACAGACACATGAGGCCATGAGGCCTAATTCTTGTAGAAAGAAACAGATGTTTCTCAAAGCCTAAAAAGTTACCTAAAGCAGTGTCCTGACTTATAGAAAATTTGTCAATCCATTGAAACTATCAAATTGCTGATGAGTTTTCATCCCCCAGCTGAGATAAAAGTGCCTTTTTCTTTATATAACATTTCTATTGAGAGTGAACCCATTCCCTCAGGAATCTTTTCTTGGAAACAGTTGCAATACAGAAATTTCTAAACTTAGTTCTAGTACTCTATGAGACGCAGTGGTTTCTGATGCAACACCTGTTGTAAGAGAAGTTTCTATCTAGCTCCTTGGCCACACACGCAGCATGTGTGTATAGCTAGATTTTAATGTCCTCATTCTCTCATTCTGTTCTCACCACTTAAAACATTCATAAGGCTCGTGCTTTGTTACCCAGACATCTGGCATAATTGCCTGAACTACCACATAGTAATAACAAATTGCCATATACTCCGAAGTGCTGGCTATTTTTGAAGCAAATGTGCAAATTGTCTTGACTGTTCAGGGCAAGTAAGACTAATGCTCTATGGAAGGTTTGGGGTGTTTTTGTTTCTTTTGTTTGTTTGTTTGTTTGGTTTAGTTTGGTTTTTTTTGGTTTTTTGGGGGGGATGGTTGTGGAGTTTTTGTTTGTTTGTTTGTTTGGTTTGGTTTTTTTCTTTTTTTTTTCTTTTTTTTCTCTCTAGAAAATCCAAAGACAAATTTAATAGGAATTCTCACACTTATATCAGGCATCTTCAGGAACTGAAGTGTGGGTTCCAGACACAATCTATTTTTTGCCACATATTTTAGTCTCACAATTCTCATGCATCAAAATCTCTTGTTAACCAGGTACAACCCAGAACCCTCACCTTTTTTTTTTTTCAATGGTTACTATAGAAAGTTCTTTCTCCTATTTAATTCTATTGATACACTGTCAGATGGAGATGCCGGTTTCAGATTAATTGATGAGCTTCACAATCCTGATGTGTCTAGGGCAGGAACTCCTCAATACAGCAATTATTTCATTGCCAAGTAGCCTGACCATGAAAACATTTTCACCAGAAAGCTATTAAGTCAAAACTTTTCCTGAAATAATTTTATGCTCCACTGGCTGTGGTTCAGTCTAGACATAATCAAACCAACTTTAAATGAATTCTCTCAGGCATAGACAGGAGTCTAATTTCATGAGCAGAGCAAGTTGCACAACCCACTAGAGGAATACAAATGCCTCTGCTGAAATACATGTTACCAGCACTAGACTAAACCTACTAACGGAACTAAGCAGTTAAACACTCATTCAGCTGGAAATGGAGAGGAGCTGATAACACTGTCAGTGTTCCAGATCAGAAAAATAAAATTAATTGCTCATGGGTTAGGGGTTGTCATTCCAAATATGAATTTTGATTAGATTTTCTAAACTGTATGAGAACTACTGTAGTAGTTTTAAATTCTACTGAGGAAGCTTAGAAATTACCTAACACATAGTGGATTTTTTAAAAAAAGACTGGAATTGGTGGTCCAGTATCACTCTGATTGGTCAGTGTAATGAAGTACAGATGGAGGATGAGGATACATGTCTTACTAGTTAAAAATATATATTTTTTTCCCTCTTGCAAAGTATAAGACTGCAGTCTAATGCTCTTGCTTCAAGGAGTTGTGTATTCTCATTCTGTGGTGAATGGGGAGAAGATTCCCTACACGTTTGCTTTCCCTGAAACATAAAATGTTAAAAAGAGAGGAACACTTCTATCCATCTATTAATTAGTAAGGGAAAATATAACTTCTAAGATAGTTTTATTTGCATAGCTTGAATTGGAAAAGTGACAGTCTAGGAATTGTCATGGTGATGTGCTCAATTTTTACTATGTTGTGAAAAAGAGATGAAAAAGTTGGAAAAGACCTTCCATAGTGTAAGTGATGATACTTTGAAATCTTTTCATGTATTCCTGGTTTACCTGCAGTAGTGGGAGGTCTCTGCTGAAGTTCCAGAAACGAGCAATACCTGTTCTTTGAATGAATACAGCGATAGGAATGAGCTTAGGCTTTAAATCTTGTGTTGTTATAACCCCATTCAGTGGTGAAGCTTCTTGTCACAACTAGAATTTCCTTGTAAATAAACTGGAAACCATCTTGCTGAAATCTCTTCCAACAGTTTCTTGTTCAATGTTACTGAAAACCCAAAGGATATTTTCAGAAGATTGTCAGAAATAACTGATCTTCAAATGAATATTAGACCTGTTCTCACTGTGAGATATTATGTATGCTCTTAGTATATTCAGACTGTATTTCCAAACTGCACTATATCTACATCAAAGATACTGGTACTAAATGATGCTAGTGGTATCAACTGATGTGTGAAATTTGGTAATATAATACCCAATTAACTAATGAATCTATTCCTGATACTAATTTTACTCAATAAAAAGCTTTTCCTTTTGGACTATGTGTTTGCATATGTCTGAAAGCTGACCATGAATCCAATGAATGGAATGTATGTTACTTTCGGTTTCACAAGATAGTGTAGCTTTCATGTTCTTTTTTTTTTTAGAGGAAAAGTAAAAATGCCAGGAAAAAAAAGAGCAAGCAAAGGAGAGAGTGTGTGTGAAAGAGATGAGTTTGGAATTGAAAATAGTTGCTTAAAGTAAATCTCAAGAGGAGAACTAGTTTGGATTTCTGCATTCCCTAAAGGAAAAAAAGTGATTAGAGTAAATTATAAAATTTAATATGCTGGCTTTTGTTGCAAAGTATTTATTTATAGAATATTTTCTGGCATAATTAAAATGTATAGTGAGGAAAAAATGTTAATTTAAATTATACCTAAACAAACATAATATAATTGATGATCAGAAAATTGTGCACATGGAATTATACATATCAAGACAATCACCTTCCTCCTGCTGAAAACAAGAACCACTATCAAAATGGACAAAATTCATTCTCTAAGTCTTTTTTTCCACAATCCATTACTGAGAAATAATGCAGTTGTCAACAAGGTGTGACTTGCTCCACTGTCTTCTACTTATTCTCCCAGAAGAAACAGCATAGCTCTCTGTGAGGGCGTATGAGAGACTGTTGCACCTCCTGATGATACAGAGTTTAGAGCAGATCTAATCCAAACTTCTCCTATAATCACAACCATGATGAGTGAACATTTTGGTTTGAACCAGATAATCACTATCTTCCGAGGGAGAGAAGAAGCTGGAAATGAATTATCTCTGTCTAACCTGTTTCAATTTTTCTTAGGTGCATAAGTTCACACTTCCATTTTCTTCTATCACGCAGATTTCATGCACAATTTTCCCTATCATAATTATATTTTTTCCTGCCGAAAGACACTATGGCAGGAAATTTCCATCCACTTCCATCTGCAGTACACTACGTAGTGTACTACTGTGTTTATTTTGCTCTGTTCTGCTTGAGAAGTCTGACCAGCTTAAGACTAAGAAAACTTGATCAGAATATCTGAGTGATAATGCAAGAACAACATATAATGGCTGCTGCCAACCTGGGTAATAGTGGAGGTTAGTCCTGAATAGAAATAGAGTTCCGCAAAAGAACATGTAGCTGAGGCATGTTCTTCCTCAAGGAAGAAGGTACTGACTGGGATAAGATTATACCACAACACATCTAGTACTTGTGTTTTGTTTTAGAGCAAATCTGGGAGAAATCTTCTAAAGGGTTTTTTTAGAAAGCAAATTTAAGCAGCCCTTCTCCCAACTGAATAGGGAAAAGATTTTCTTGGAGCAAAGTGGAAAAAAATTGTTTATTCAATAGGCAAAGCTATCCCCAGCACAAAAAATGAACAATACTAAACAACAGAACTTCTCACCACTCTGAAGAGGAGACAAATTCAGAAAGTTCTTTTTGTGGATTGCAGCTTGGCTCAATCATTTACCAGTTGCTCCAGCGCTGGAAATACCATGGCCCAGGCCAGGCCCTGGTGGGCCACAGGTGTGAACTCCTGGTGCTCTTCTGGGTTTTCAGTCCAGAACAGGTTCAAAACAGTTACAAGAAAAAGAAAAAAATACAATCTAGGGAACTTTTCTGCCTCAGCCAGCCAAAAAGTAACTAAAAAGCAAAGGAGAGCTTTCTCCTGCTGTCCACTGCAGACAACACAGGAGGAGGATTCGGGGGAGCGAGTGCAGTTTCTGATAACAAACTCTGCACTTCTTCTCTCCCCACTTTCGCTCTTGGAACCAGTCTTAAAGGCGCAAAACTTATTTCTGGGCTAAACAGACAAGTAAGGATACAAGCATCATAACGTCACCACAAGAAAACTTGTTATTCAAAACATTTTGTTACACCAATAAGCTTGTTCATATAAATATGTGGCTATAATATGACAGCAGTGGGCATTACTAAAAGGTAGGCAGAATACACTTTTTTTTGTTGTTTTAGGGTTAATTTGGGGTTTTCTTTTTAGTATAATAGCTTATTTATATTTAATTTTCCTTTGATTTTTATGATGTAAGTACTTTTATTTGACCTAAAGAAACTTTATACTACTAAATTTTTTGAACAATCTTTCCTTATTTTGTGTCACTTCTGTCAATCTTATGAAAAACACACTGACTTTGATGGTCAGGAGGATTTCTTTGATAATTTGATTATTCTCTCTACATCCATTTGTGACAGAAAATTGAACATGAACTTATATGCCTAAGTACCAAAATTAGATTTATGCAATTGACATAGTGAAAGCAGTTATCTCCTCATGGCTATCATTTTAGACATCTCCTCCAAAATCTCAAGAGATGTTCATGACTTTCACTGCTCACCTGACAATATCTGCGCAAACAACAGATTCTTTTAGTACTTGTATTTTTTCACTGTCTCGAATACTGAAGTTGTTTTGTTTTACTTAAGATATCCTACTCCACCCACCAACACCAAACATCAAAATGCCCGTCAAACAACATAATCCCATTTATCCTCACCTCTGACCTAAAATACTGTTGCCTTCGGTTAAATTAGCTTAAGCAATACATAAGTAGCTTTTAGCACCATCTAGCTAACTCCCAATGTAATATACTTCACCAAAGCTTTGTAATTTCTTTTGGAAATGTTTTGAGTCACTGTCTACAAACCTCACTCATCAATTTTTAGCCCTCCATATGAATTTAATCTCATGCATAAAGGCAGAAAAATTTCTCTGATATGGCTGTAGGATCATTTTACATGTGACAAATTAATAGAAAGCAGGAAGCAGTCTGGCAGAGCATTAGTGAGGGTATCATGCAGGTTTTGTTCTGTGCTGTGGGTACTCTGTGGTGGGTGCTGAAACATAGTCCTTGGAGCACTGGCTGGGCAGGCTGTCACTTCTCTGCAGTTGATATCAATGTGACAGTTCCTTTAATATGAAATGGATCCTCAGTTTCATTCTGATAGTTATGCAATATGATACATTTTTCAATAAAAGTCACAGAAACTTAAAAAGGAGAAAACACTTATGATTAGCTTTGCATGTCATATATTTAAAGTGTTATCTACATCCCACAGCAAAAGAATACAATAAGAGCAAAGACGTCCTCTTTTTAAGCAATGAGTATACTAGCAAGTATATTTTCTTCAAATATAACTGCATTTCCCTTCCTTTCAGCTCACTCACACATCTTTACAGTGCCTTGAATTTCCTAAAAGATTCTAGTTCAACCCTCTACATCAGAGACTGGCAATAGTTTTCTGCTCCCAAAGTAAAAAAAACACTGTATTTGCTGAAACTGACCCTTTCAATCTCCAAATCATGCTTTCATTTTGTGCTCCTCTACCATCAAGCAACAGGCAACTGGAGCTTTTGAATAGTAACTTAAGAAGTAAGAGAAAGGTGATTGTGATAAAATGAATGCTATTACCTATAAGTAACAATTAGATTTAATATTTACTCTGAGTTGATGTAGGATTTGTAATTTTTCAGTAATCCAGTTGGCACTGCATTATGAAAGAAATGTTGTGAACTCATCTGTTTTTCCTGTTGCATTAAGTGATCAAAATATATTAAATAATAGAAAAAAATAAATAGATGATAGTATACTAATGCAACCAGATAATTGTCTTCTTTTCACCAGGATTTACACAGAAAAATACAATTCAGAAAAACGACAAAACTTAAAATATTAAACAGTTCCAAAATTTAATACAATTTTCCCAGCAAAATTATTTATATACTCAAAAATGTAGGAATTTCTCAGTTATCTAAAATATGTTTTAAATTATTTAATAGCGCTTAAAACATTTCAACTCGCTTCTCTTGGAAAATGTAGGAAATGTAAATTATGTTATTTTTGAGTTATTATGGTAGCTCACTCTGATGAGGATCTTGATTTTCAAGAATATGGTTAAACAGTCAAGATTTATGAATTTAGTAATACTTTATTGTAATATATAAACTGTTTTTTTTTTTTTGAGTGTTAACTTGCTCTCAAAGGAGCTGGATGAGGTTTTTTTTTCTTTTAAATATATATTTCTTTGTCTGTTTCACTTAGAAATATTTCACTATTTCACTTAAAGCCACAGGTCTACAGTTACTGACGCCTATACCTTAAAAGCTGAATTAAGGCTGACATTAATTTCCAGAAATAAGGAATTTGTTCACATTCAGTAAGTTTAGGGTGGTGCCTTCCCCTAGAACACACTAAGCAGGCTTCACCTGCAAGACATCAAATGCCACCACAGAGTACATCTCTAGTATTCTAGTTGCTTTGCATTGGTCAACCTAACATGGAGAAAAAGCAATCTGCGGTCTTATTTCTTTATTCCATGTATACTTTTCCCACTACAGGGATCATTTTCTCCCAGTGGGAGAAATTAATTTCATAATTCAATTCATTATGATGCATTAACTAATTGTCTCCATTCTCTTGCAGTTAATTAAACTAAATTAAGTCAATTATACTTTTCTATCTCTGTCTTTACTTTTGCCTAATCTGAATTAGAGAAAGTGAACCTTAGCTGGAAAATAGAAAAGAGAAAGCATTCCCTACAGGAAAAGTGGAGGCCCTAATAGCACACTGTGAAGACAGTTTAAAGATGAAATAATGTAAAAGACTTTTAGTTTAATTTACTTATGATAAAGTAAAATTGGTCAGTGTTTGTTGTGGGGGTCCTTTTTGTTCAGTTGGCTGTGTGTTTTTTTTTCTTCATAACATAGTGACATTCTTCCAAGAAATGGACATTGCTGTTCACTTCATTTAGGAATTTTCATATAAGACAACCAAGGTGTAGAGATATAGCACTCATTTTAGCAGCTAAAGTTTAGAAGTCAAATAATCACTGGATTCCTGTTAAAATGGGAAACAAACAAGCAAACAAAAAAACCCCAAGTTTTTCATACATTTCTTAAAGAATGGTCTATATTAAAATTTCTGGTTTGATTAGTTACTGGCAAGTAATAAAATTAATCCTTTAAGGCAATCATAGTCCTCCACTGTTTTTTTTTTTGTTTTTTTTTTTTTTTATTACTTACTCCTTATTCTTCTTTTGGTTGGCTTATTTTTCTGCCTCTACATAGATGTCAGAAAAGTACATTTGGGAAGATGTTCATGACAATAAAATTGAATGTTTCCAGAGGTAGTGCCCAGTTAAAAACAAGAGTGTTTCTGATTTTTGGACACCATTGAGGATGACAATAGAAAGCCTTTTCTTTAGCTTACTTTTCTTTCTTCTTTTTTAACTATGATTATTCACACAAACATTTAAAAGGAGCAACACTTGGTTTACTTCAAATTACTCCAATTAGTCCATGGATGGCCTGTGAATTCTGTGTTTGTTTTCCCTTGGTACCAACATAGCAAGAGAAGACCAAAGACCTAGCAGTATGAACATAAGAAACGTTTTCTATTACACATTAGAATAAAATGCTCTCATTTTCAGCCCAGAGCAATTTGCAGTCTGTAGAATTTAATCTGGTCATGACACAGTTTCAGAATTTCACAGACATTTAAATTTTTTTGCTTTACTAGCATTCTGCCACTTTTTTGTTCCCTACAAAATGGAAACTCACTCTTCTCTGTCTTGAAGCTGTACCTTTTGGATGAGGCACAATAATCACCAACTAAGGTATTTCTTACCCCTTTCACATTCTCCACTTGGAATCAGCTGTGAAAATGTACTTGTAAGGCAGATCACTGTCACTGAAGAGGTGATATGTGTGAGGGATTCCAGAATGCTGATTTAGGCAGGTCTCTCTTCTTTTTCACATTTTTTATGTTGCTTTGGCTTTAGTTTTTCTCCTAACATAGAACTCCTTACAAAACACAGATGATATGTTATTTCACTTCTTCTGAAGGTGTCTTGATAGAAGAACTATTACTTTATCATCTATCTATCTGTCTATCTCTACATCTAGATCTACATCAATATGTATCTCAACCTCAAAGTATCTATGCTCTGCATCATTTTAATAATATTGATCATTATATAATAATATCTTATCATAATTTTATTATTCTCAACATATTTCTAGACCCAGGTTTCTAAAAATGCTTTAAATCAAGTAAAAGAATCACAGAAACTTTTCAATTAATTCTTTTTTTTTCCACTGTCCCTCTAATTTACCTAAGCTGAGCTCATGAAACCTGGGACGTGAGAAGCTTAATTCCTAAGTTAATTAAGAAATATGCATTTGTTCCAATAAAATCTGCAAGAATGCATTTTTTTACATCATTTCCATTTTGATCCTTATCCTATTTCTTTCAGCTAAACTTCAAATGGTACATTAATATCCAGAACTTGTCAGGTAGCTGAGAAAGCATGAAGTTGTATCCATAGTAGGACAAAGAATGTACTTCACTCTTCTATCAGGCAGATATTACCACATTAAACACTAATCAAATATTTTTACTTAATTTAAGGAATTGATATTTGTCTCCTGCTGTATGCAGTCAGAAAAGGTCTACCTACCAACCTTTTTAAGTTTCCTTTTGGCTTATAAGGATGTTGTCCATGAATTCGAATATATCTTCAAGAGGGAATATAGGTGGTTTTGGTGTATTTCTGTATTTTCCCTCTTCAAACACTTCATTGCTCTTCTGTGTATAAGTTACCCTGTCACAAAACAGTCCAGAGTTTATGCTACATTTGAGAAAAACAGCAATAACTGACCAGTCTCATTACTGATTGTAACACAGATGTCCCTATGCTGGTGAGAATGAGCTAAAAATCAAAGGATGGTGAGACTAGCTTGTGTTTATCAAAATACACAGAAGGTTTCAGTAGCTGGGTTACTAGCTGTAGTGTCAAGATAAGGTTATTCCCTGGAATAGGATAGCTGCTCTGATCTTAAAACATTGATTTGAATAAGAAATGTAGCATTTCTTATTCAGTGGTATTGTGTATTGAAATCTTCTGAAAGGCACTAACAGTGTGTGAAAAAATAATAGCTCCAGGCTGTCTTTGCTGCTGCATCTGGGACTCCATAATTTTAATTTTACTTTACATTAGAGAGCTGGAATAACCTCTCATTCAGGCAGAAGGTTCCTCTGTAGGTGCACTCTGTGTTCCAGTACTCCAAAAGATATGTTCAATTTGTAAAATACATCTTTTTTTAAACAGCACACAAGCTTACCAGGGATGTTGTTTGTAAAAGCAAGCTGCAAACAATTTATAGTCCCACAAGATATCTGATTCCATCCAGGTCTTAATAATTTTTTCCTCTTTTTTAAACAAATACAGATGCAAAAGCTCACATTGTCTTAAAGCGGTGCTTTCAAACCTCCAGTGTGCTATTTTCTATACTATCTACTTCTCAGAGGAAAGAAATGTGACTAAAGAGATGTGAAAATCTGAAAATTAATCTTGGTTCTAGCCATGACTAAATCATAATTTCATAGGTATGATGATGTTAGAAGAAAGCAAAATTAGAGAATATATAGATAAATGAACAAGAATAATTATTTGCTGACCTTGCTACACTGATAATATAGATTACCAGAAACTTCATAAATAACAGTTTTAGTGATGATGCGGGTATAAAATTCTCATTAACATCTAGGAATCTCAAATACTGTGCAACACCAAAATAAAGCTCTTGGTTTACGTGCTTTATTTTATGAGTAGTTTACTTCTCATTATCTATGTATTTCTGAATACAAGTGAGACAAATAACTTTCCTTGAGCAATATTTGAGGTAGGAGGTTGCAAAGAATATCCTTGGGACATAACTGCTCTATAGAATCCATTCTTGAAATTTTCACTCTGTGGCAAAACTCGAGTCTTATTCCTCTTCCCAGAACCTGTAATCCTCTTCCCAAAACTCATATAATTAAAACTATATGTGTGTAGTTAAGCTTTTATGATCAAGGTCCTTTTATTTAACTGCAGAATGAAGAACATCTATGAATTTACTGAATGAAATTAATGTGAATTTTTTTTCCATTTTCCTCTTTTTTTTTTCTTTCACTTTTTTGTTTTCTCTTTTGGTTTTTTTTGTTCTTTTTTTTCTTCTTTCTATTTTCATATTTTTATTTTCTTTTTAGAAAAAATAATAAAAAACAAATCCAGATGTCCTTCTGGCAATAAGAGAGAGAAGTAAGTGATAGATTGAAATTTTATTGGACTGTCTTCTTTAATCAGAAATTTATTTCTCAAATGAAATGTCTTGATCTAAGATAAAAAGAGATTATTCCAGTGATTTTATATTGTTGGGGGTTTTCACCTATTAGGAACATGGATACAGGGGAATAGTAGCCTAATATTTACCTAAACTAACTAAATACAAAAAGAATGAAAAGCTAGACTTTTATAAAGAAAAAAAAAAGTCTGTGATTGCAAAGTACAAAGCATATTATATAAAGTTAAGAAAATAAAAATGGCAATGGTTGCAATGACATAAATATATAAACACAATTTGAAGTAGCTCAGTTTCAGAATTATTATTCATTCAATAATGAAATTATTATTGATTTAATAATGTTCTTCAGTGTTCTTCTCTTGGGGTTTTTGTTATTTTTTTTTCCTGAGGAAGGGGACTGGAGGATAGACCTGACTGAAAAATGTTACAAATATAAAAATTAAGAAAAAAACCCAAAACAAGCAACCTCCCCAAACAACAACAAAAACCCAAAAGAAACAAAACAAAACAAAACAAACCCAAACCAACAAACTACAAACATTACTTATTTCTGTATATCTGCAATATATGGAAGGCATGCAGGTCTTTAGTTCAACATTACAAATTACTGAAAGATTAATTATATTTCTAAACCCCGTATACCTGGAAAGAAAACAGCAATGAAACCAGGCAATGGACTGTTTCACTCATGATTCTTGATATCACAGCTGAAATATCCTTGGAGAGTGATAAACATCCTTTTTGATCATTGTGGTCTTTTTATACTGCTCTATGACCAAATCATATCATGAACTGCATGCTAACGCACAGGCTTAGCTGTTTATTAATCTCCATCTCAAAGCTGCAAACAGACTTCTGCTGTAGTGTTTTCTGAGAGATCCTGGATGAAGATACTCTCAGAGCAACCATGTACAGGAATCAAAGTACTGTGTTCTGGTTCCTGGTTTTGTTAAAAAACAAAAACTAGAAGGAGTTTTCGGAATTTAGTAAAACCCGTGAAATCTGCTCTGCTTACTGAAGCCATTGACTGTATCCACCTATAGAAATAGCTCATGGGAAGCCCAGTGCCAGACTATTTATTTCAAACATTAGGTTCCTGAGAACAAAATCTCCTGGATCAATTTAGCTTATATTTAATTAATATGCCAAACAATAGGTTTACTATCACAAGAAGGCTGAAAAAAAATACCACTAGATTTAGTGCTTTCCACCTACATTAATTTAGTAAATTAATGACTTTGAAATATCCCCAAATCAGAAACACGAATTGCTGAATTATGGGTATTTTTTTGTAATTGCTTAAAAAAAAATGAAAATAAAAATTAAGTGTGTTGGTCCAGAAAATAGAGAAAACAAACAGTAGTAGAAAGTAATGAAAAAGTGTAGATTAATCAGTAACACTATAGGCTTTTTAATGATCTTATTAAGGACATTTAAAAATAGGAGGCTGCACAAGTGTAAAAGAAATATGAACAATTACAGAAATTAAGGTAACTGTAATTACTTTTCATTGCTTGGCAGCTGCATTCTGGGCAACAGTGGTTATCAGAGTTTTGACCACTATCTGGGTAAAGGTAGCAATCACACAAGGTAGCAGCTGTAGTTAATTAAATTCAAACTTGACTGTTGGAGATAAGTATTAGTTCTCTCACAGGGCACAGATAAAATACTGTGAACCTGAAAATTCTAGCTGTTTAAAATATATGCTTAAGTTGACGGGAAAATAGTGTGTTTTATTTTTGAGGTTTATGTAAATTTAATTTATGTGATTATCCTCCTGGTGCAAATTCCCTTCCAGTTTAGGAGAAATCAACTTTCTGTGCCAGTATCCTTAAACGTCAGAGAGGGATGCATACATTCTTAAAGGACGTAAGGGAAGCAGACAGAGAGAAACTTCACTTTGGCTTACATGTTCTGTTTTTTTATGGTATCTAAACTGAAAAGTAACTAAGACCAACAATTTTTTTCCCACCAAAATCATAAATATTATGAAATTTCAAGCTAACACAGGATAAACCCCGAAGAGCTTGCTTTGGCAGGGAATGGTCTAAACCTTTACATCTACATAGTATTGAATAATTAACAGCCTTAAATGCTGAATACTTTAATACTCAAATAGAGTAGAATTGTTATAGAATGGCTTGGCTTGGAAGGAACCTCAGATATCATCTAGTTGTAACCCTGTTGCCATTGGCAGGGACAGCTCCACTAGATGAGATTGTGCAGGGCTTCAACACTTCAAGGGATGGGGCATCTACAACTTGTCTGAGCAACCTGTTCCACTGTGTCACCACAACCAAAGTAGAGATTTTTTTCCTAATATCTAATCTAAATCTTTCAGTTAAAGCCATTACCCCCTGTTCTGTTACTACACTCCCTGATAAAAGTCCCTTCCTACCTTCCACAGTAGGTGTTTTGGGGCTGTGCTTTGGATTTGTGCTGATAACAGTGTAGGGGTGTTTTTACTCTTATTAAACAGTGCTTACACAGAGTCATTCCATTCCACCAGCAATGAGGCTGAGGATGTACAAGGAGCTGGGACAGGACACAACTGGGACAGCTGAGCCCAGCTAGCCCAGGAGATATCCTCTGCCACATGGTGTCATGCTCAGCATATAAAGCTGGGAAAAAAAGAAGAAAGGAGGGGACACTCGAAGTGAAAATGTTGTCATCTCAAGTCCCTGCTACAAAATATAGAGCCNAGTTAAAGCCATTACCCCCTGTTCTGTTACTACACTCCCTGATAAAAGTCCCTTCCTACCTTCCACAGTAGGTGTTTTGGGGCTGTGCTTTGGATTTGTGCTGATAACAGTGTAGGGGTGTTTTTACTCTTATTAAACAGTGCTTACACAGAGTCATTCCATTCCACCAGCAATGAGGCTGAGGATGTACAAGGAGCTGGGACAGGACACAACTGGGACAGCTGAGCCCAGCTAGCCCAGGAGATATCCTCTGCCACATGGTGTCATGCTCAGCATATAAAGCTGGGAAAAAAAGAAGAAAGGAGGGGACACTCGAAGTGAAAATGTTGTCATCTCAAGTCCCTGCTACAAAATATAGAGCCCTTCTTTTAGGGAGATGGCTGAACTTCTGCCTGCTCATGGGAAGTGCTGAATGAAGTCTTTCTTTTTCTTTGCTTCCATGTATGCATTTTCTTTACCTGTTAAACCCTCTACATAAACCCTCTTTGAGTTTTCTCACTTTTTCACTTCTCATTCTCTCCTCCATCTCACCGGAGGCTGTATGAGGCTGAATTGTTGGCCAAGGTAAAACCACAACAATATACTAAGTAACTTAATCAAAATAATCTTGCATTTACCACAATGCCTTGAGCAGAACAAAATGGTAAAAGAAATGGTAAAAGTAGCTTAGGTTAAATAAGATCATTTATTGTTTCACCAAGGAGCTTCTTTTAACAGCAAATCCCTCAATGTTTAAAAAAAAAAAAAAAAGCTGCCTTAAAATATTTCTCAGTTCTCCTGTGAATTTGCAAATCAGTTTTCTGCCTATGGTTCTTGTTTTGCCTTTCTCCATTTATGTCTAAAAGATTTAATCCCCAGCATTCCAATTTACTGTTACCTGCTGGGGCAAACTGTGGAGTGCCTGAGGGTTGCAGTTTCCTAATCAGCCGTGTCAGGGGAACTCTTAGACCACTTCACTCCTTGACTTCAGTCTGTGATATGTGATTTTTTTGCATGGAAGCCAAGGGAAGAGGGGGAAGGGAACAAAAGTAGGAGGAGAAGGAAAGCAATGAAGGGAATCTGGATGCTGCTAAGATACATTCATGTTCGGAAAGTGCTCCTGGGAACAGATGCCAAGAAAGGTTCATAGCCATAATCCAAGAATTTCTGAAGTTTTTGTCCTGAGTGGTCTTTAGTGGGGAGACGCAGTTTGATGCTTGGTTGGTTGGCTGAATTTTCAGCTGTTCTATTGTTTTCGTATGTTGTCTTATCTGATTATTTTTCACTGGTACTTATGCAAACTTCAGGACTAGATTCTTACTTTATCTTTCTTTCTAGCACTAGGTAAAGATAACATAGAAATAAGGAATACAAACAGAGAAAATAATATTGTAATTTTAAATCTTAATGTTTATGAGTTTCCATTCATTCATAATAACTCTGTTAGATCTGTCACTGTTGTATTACACATATCTGAAGTTTAAGAGGGTACACTAAGGACAGAATCTGGGAAATTTTCAATATAAAAAAAATAAGCTTTTGGCAGACAACCATAACAGGATAAGACAATCTGTGCAGAGACTGGTAGTTTAGGTTTTGTACCTCAGATTCACAGCCCTATTTTATTCCAGCCTACTTCTTTTATATGCAAGCTGTAGATGCCCAAAACAAGTACCAAGCATTTGAAAAATACTTTAAAGCATGATATCTTCATTCTTTCATAGCTGAAAACTTAGGAACAGGTAAATAGAATTTCTCTAAACTTGAGCACACAAATTTGCCTTTAGGCAATAAGAAATTTAATCCTATACAGTTAGTTTTTCCCAATATCACACAGGATTTCATCAAAGAGGTGCCTTCCCAACCATACATGTAGGTTTATGTGATTCTTCAATAAATAGAAATTTTTAGCTGTTTTTTTTAATTAGGACGGTTATATGGTGTTGCTTAGCATTTGAATTAGACCTGGTTATAATCAGGAAAGCCTCCTTGGAAAGCGAAATAGCCTCATAGCATTAGTAGTAGTAATAGGAGTACTAGGAGTAGTAGGAATAATAAGATTAATAATAATAGTAATACAATTTTGAAAAAAAAGAAAATGTAATTGAATTAAACCCCCTAAGTACCTCTAAAATTGGAAACTGGCACAAAATATCCGAAGAAAACTTTGGAGTAAAATAACTTCACAATTTCCACTTTCTATTCTTTGAGATACCCTGGCTATTACTCAGCCTGTTCTGCGGCCAGGTGAAAAGTACAGCGAAAACACAGTGTAGGCATCCCAGTATTGTGTACAATACTGTGCACAATATCATGCATCTTGTATGAGTATGTGTGCCACAATACTTATAGTATGGGTTTTGTCCTTCCTTCAACAGGTATATTCCCAAATTTATATTTGCTGCTTCTGTATAAAGACACCCCCATTCAGGCTTTGCTAGGGTCCAGTCATGAGAGTCTGGAGCTAAAAATGTGCTAGTTCGTCTTACTTCCCAGGTAATTTGCCAAGACAACTAGCAGTATTTAAACTTGCTCAGGTTTCAGTATCAGTGAACAGATGGTGTAAATCCACCCTGAGATGCAGAATCTGCACAGTCCCTCCTTCTCAGACAGCTCATCACGTATTAGTTTTTATGGAAGAAGAGTCTATAGCTAAGGACACACTGTGATAGGCACTGTACAAGCATCACAAATTGAGAGTTTTTGTCCAGGGAGCTTAAATTTAAGTTTGAAATGAGAGACAGCAGGTGGATAAGACAGATGGAGAGGAAACAGAGAAATAGCAGTAAGACAGCTGTAACCAGTGCAATAAGCAGTGGTCACACCAGCTGGCTAATCACTGACAAGTGATTTCTATCATTGCCACAAAGACAAGCTCAAAGGAAGGATTTAAAGTAGAAGTGAGGATTTCTGAAAGTTGTTTCCACAAAGAAGTGGGAACAGGAAAAATGATATTGTTTGTGTGAAAAATGCAACAGGCAGTGAGAAGCCAGGATTCCAGCCAGCATGACAGTGGAAATCTCTACCCTCAATGTGTATATACAACTGCAGATGAGGAGGGAATAATCCTTGGAGGTTTTAAAATTGACAAAAACTTTCTTGAAACAAGAGCTTCAATAAAGAGGATTTGTGTTAGCTCTTTGAGGCAATGAACATCACAGTGATGTGTGTAAACCCACCTAGAAATATCTTAGATTTGTTTAAGAGAGACAAGTTTAAATATGACTGACAAAGAGGAGGCAAAATTTCCTTGTTTAGAGGGATACGTAATGAACTCAGGAACATCAATTTCAATAGTAGAGGTTGAGAGATTGAATGGGACTTGGAAATGGATGTTGATGACTGGCATATCTGCATTTTCACCTCAAAAATAAAAGTCAGAAGGCTTTTTCCTGTTGCAACACATGGACCTCTGTGGACTTGCAATGTTCCCGATACAGAGGATCTGTGTAGAGCCCTGATGTCTGATGTCCTGCAGAGATGGATGTCTCTGTCACTAAGGAAACTCCACTCTTTCTATCCGCATCCAAAAATTAAGTATAGTTAAGAACTTATTTGGAGGAGGTTTTCTATTTAAGAACACAGGGGTTTTCAGTTTTGGTACTTTATGCTCATCTCTGAAGCTTGCATCTCTCTCTGTGCATCTTTCTCCTCTCCACAGATGGTTTCAACAGCTTGAGTTCGCCTCTTTGCAGATGATGCCAGATGCTCCCTCTCTGACAGGAAGCTTAATTCCCTCTCACCCACGTACACAGAAACAGGTGATATCAGATGCTCCCTCAACTCCAGGTCTCAGCAAAGTGAGTGCCAACACACACACACACACACACACACACACACACAAAAGCAATACAGTAGATCCACATATAGTAAACAAATGAAGCCAGATATGTTTTCATGAGTTACAACTTGCTGGAAGAACTTCATCTTTCAGTGGTGCCTCCAATGTCTAATCAGTATTTACTCTTCTCTTTGCAACTATTTATTCTCCTTTGTAAATCAACTGTAAATCGATTAAAATTTAATGTTTGAGATATAAGGGACTTGTATAAGTTAGTTTGGTTTATATATAGGTCACAGATTTGCAATATGGTCATTTGTACAGTAAACATTTATCCCATTTGTTTCTGGATCTTTTAGATGTGCTTATACAACCGTTAGTGGAAAACTAATGAAGCCACTTTTTTTGTTTTAATGAAACAAATTGTGAACATACAACATTTTCTCTGGGGGGGGAATATATTATCCCCAAAAGCTGTAAAAAAAAAAAGTTCTACTTCAGGAAAGCTATAAAGTCAAATATTTTATTTCTAACTGACATTTAGTGCCCACTAAAACATATCTGCATCATATTTACTCTTATTATTTAAAAATATATGGATGTAAGTGAAGAGTGCTAAGGAAAGATTTTCCTCTGCTGATACTTTATTTTATATCCTTGAAACATTTTGCAGACGTCAAACTGTTGATGTCACTTTTTCTCAAACCTGTAGGTAGAGACAAGTGATACTCTGAAACATATTAAATGACAGCATTTGTTATTTTGTCATCTTTTTCCACCTTGTTCTGTAGGTGGTCCTACCTCTACTCGGGTTTAGCTGTACAGAAAAATACGAGTTAGATCTTGAGACCAGAAGAAACCTATTAGATTCTACGCTGTAAGGGTCTAAACATGAACTTAACATTGCAGAACTGAGAGAATTATATTCTGATTTTAAAAGCTTGAAGTTACCCAAATTTATTGTTACAGTGTTTACTACAGGGCTGGGATAGCTTATTAAATTACTCAGCTGGCCCTCAAAGAATACACACAATTCTAGAGGTCTGTCGGGAAATACTTTGAATTTTTCGAGTTTGCGCTGTTTAAAGACAATTCCTGGATACAAGACTTGCTATGGTCTCTAATGAGTAATTAACTGTGTATTAGTGTCCCAGAAAACAGAACTTAGTCAAATAAAATCAGGCAAATATTTTACCAAATTCTACCAAAAATTTGCTAATATTCTGTGAAACTTCTTCAAGATAATACTATAATTCAATATGGAGAGACATGAACAAGATGTTTAATAATCTCTGGTTTTGGTAAGGAAGTATTTTTTTTAAGTCTATCTAGAATTCTAGACAATCTCCATGGGTCAACAGATTCTGCCAGAAGACTGCTCCAGCATAGACTTCTCACAAGGCCCCAGTCCTCTTTGATCATCAATTTGTTCTGGTGTGGGGTCCTCCACAGGCTGGAGGTGGATCTCTGCTCCCTATGGACCTCCCTGGGCTGCAGAGGCATAACTGATCTCACCATGGTCTTCACCACAGCCTGCAGGGCAGTCTCTGCTCCAGCACCTGGATCACCTCCTCTGCCTCTGTCTTCACTGACCTTGGTGTCTGCAGAGCTATTTCTCTCACATTTTCTGACTCCTCTCTTCTCCATCTGCAACTGCTGGTGCACAGAGGTTTTTTCCCACAGAATCTAGGCCTATAGACCCCTCACTACCAAACATTTCCATGGAAACTCATTATGATCTGTAAAAGTTGCAAGAAAGAAGTGCCTTTGGAGTTCAAAAAATAATACTGACACAGAAAAAATAAAGTGAGAGAGAAAGAAATAGTATTACAGTGCCAAAGAACAGATGTAAGCTTAGGGCTGGTCCGAATCAAAATAGTACATTCCTAATATGAGTGCCCAAATGACTGGTGATTTTCAGCCTTTTTCCTTCTTGCTTTGTGACAGCAGTCATTTTGACTTAATTTTCAGTATTATACCTGTGTAGTAAGAGTGCCCAGTGCAGAAAACTGGTATTCTCAGATGTTTTGCTAGACCATGAAAAGAACTATCTGGAATATATCTAATTGGTACTCATGAACTTAGATAAAAATATATATATAAAAGTTACACAATGTTTGAACTAGTTCTTCCTCTTTCAGAGAAAAGCATTGATTTAGAAAATGTCCTAGGGCTTTCTTGGATGCTTTGGAAGGTCCAAGCACACAGCTGATTAGGCATATTATCAGACTTTATGTTCTATCTAATACATCTTAAACACATAGGGAATGCCTACCTCTAGATTTGATGTGCTTTTGCAGACCACCTGAAGTATCCAAGAGTTTCACCGTGCCAGACCTTTAACATTCAGTCTATGAGATATCTTTCAGAGCTTTTTGTTCGAGTTATTTTGATCTATGCAGTAAGGTTTTAGTGAGCACAGAAACACTTGAAGTCATTGTCTTAACACTGGGCTATTCCAAACAGAATATTTTCCTGACAGAGATTATAGACTCCACTAGGTCTTCCTCAACAAAATAGCGTTTTCAATAGCAAACTTTAACTCATCTCTAAATCCTTCTCATTAAATTTCAGGACCTAAAGATTCAGATTACAGTTTAAATGTCTTGATTCTTCTTTAATCTATTGCACATACATCAAATTCAAAAATACTATACAGAATTGTCTCTCGTTGGATGAGTCAAACTTATCAGTATTGTTCCCCATGAGATTTTGAAAATATTATTTCAGTGCCTGATAGCATGGAAGTCTCCAGAAATTATCTGAAAGGTAATCATCAACTCAATGGCAAAAATAAAGACCCTTGATCACTGAAGATATTTTAGAGCAGGCTGGATAGTTGACTTCTTTTCTTGTTTCAAAATGGCTTAGATCTCAGTTTAATAAATTCATCTTGCCTGCAAGTGAATCTGCATCTCAAAACGCTAAAACTCTATCAAGAGACTCAGTAAAGTTTTGTTACTGTTGATGAAGCTTTTCTTTGTAAATCATCAACCTGAGGGTATTGTAGCTCATTAAAGATTGTTTGTTTGGTTTTTTTTTTCAGTTTGATGGTTTTTCAATGACTAGAATATGAGACATGGAAGTGGTTTGTCATAACTAGTCTATACTCACAGTTGAGGAATACATCCAATGCAGGTAGCTCTGTGTGCAAGGTGCAGGTTGAGCAGGTTGAGCTCTGGGTGGGCAGGAGCCCCAGGCAAGAGTCTAGGAACTGCTGTTACTTACGCTGGCTGCATAATAAAGGACACAGGGACATGTATCCCTGCCAGGTGACAGGACATTGGGAGACACAACAGGAGCTGATGACCCCCAGACCTTCCTGAGCTTAGACTGTGAGGGCATAAAAGCCCAGGGATTACTTTGTTCTGGGTCCCTCCTTGCAGGCACCATCTTAGAGCTGTTTTTTTTTTTTTTTTTTTTAATAAATTATTGCACCATGATTAAATTATTTCAAGGATCTGCTGTGGGAAAGCTGGGGTCGAGCTGGTGAGGAAATCTGGTCTGACTCAGTGTGGGGGGTGTGGCTGCAGAGGGGTTTTTGTCCCAGCTCAGGTGGTGAGACCATGACTGCCAGAGTGGCTCCTGGATGGTCAGACATGGAGGTTTCCTCAACGCTCACCATATATGACACACTTTGGATTTTTAGAAAAATTATACAAGATGTGAATCTTCTTGGAACCAATGAGTATATGAAAACTTGCTCTTGGTTACTCATTAAGTAAGATAAATATCTTTAACTAGCAGTAAATCCAAGCAAACTTAATAGCGCAGATGTTGGTAATTTGATAAAAACTGTAGGCAAATATTCAAGGACTCCTAATCACCATCCTGTAATGACTAAAACTTGGAAATGAGGACATGCAGAAGAAAGAGGAGACAATGGGAAGTAATGATAATAGTCTATGAGAAAACATCAAATGGAGAAAGGCTTCAAATGTGGGCTGCTGTTCACAGAAAGGATACAGATAAAATCCAGTGAATAAAAAATTATGCTGTTGTGACAGAGACATTACCATGGGATGGGAAAGAGAACTTTATATCCCCTTGGGTTGATGATTTAGTGTAAATTTTCACAGTCAGTTATGGTCTGATACATTTGAAATGAGATGGTTTTGCTGACTTTACTGAAATGCAGTATATATAAATAGAGGAAAAGTAATGTTTCTCAATGACCTTTATATCATTTTCTTTCAAGTGTTTTTTTTTTGTTTTTTGTTTTTTTTTGAGACTCAATAAATTTTGGAGCCGTTTACCTCAGCTTTTAGTCCTCAGTAGACCTGTACCAAAGAGTCAGAGCCTGTCTTGAGAGGGAAATCAGTAAAGTACTTAGAACAATGACAATGTCTAGAATCTGTGTATAAAGAGTATGACACTGCAACTTCCTTTAACTTATGCTCTTCTTGGTCAACAGGTTGGCTGAAAAACTCTAGATTGCAATATTGACTGATTGAAATTGGAGCAACTGACTAAGGTTTATGTCAAAAGGTAACACTGCAAATGAAAGCTCTGTTCTCTGTACAATTTTTCAAGCCTATTTCCTTAGGAACTCTGGCTGAAAACTTGATGAAATGTCAAGTCTTCTCAGGTTTGCCCTTAATGAGCAAAACTTCAATTATGCTTCAAGGCATTCTACCTCTTTGAGGCTTTTTTTTCCCCTTTCTTGAAACTCTCAGTCTCCAGCTGTTAAAGTGTTTCAGAACCTGGGAGGTACTATCGATTTTCCCTTGCCAAAAAAAAAAAAAAAAGGAAAAGAAAAAGAAAAAGAAAAACCAAACCACAAACAAAACAAAAAAAAAGGGAAACAAAAAAGGACAGGAAAAAGAAAGAAAAAACCCAAACCACCAGCTCTGGGCAAGGTGTGGATAGTGTGAATACTGGACTGTGGACTGCTGCGTTTTTTGCTTCCAACTTCTAATTTCTTTATGGTCTAAATCCAGATGACTCTTACTAGTGTGTTTTCAGTGCAAATATTGAAAATTTATAGATCCTACCTCCCTTCCAATGTCCCGGTTATACATCACAAATAGCATTAATGAAGCTGAGAGGCTTATCCACGTTTACACTCATACAAAGGAGAAGAGAGCTTGTCTGTGGTCCAATTCACTGATTGCATAGATTTAAATATCAGGTTTATATTTTTTCTCAAACTTGAAATTTCCTGAAGATCATGATTCGGCAAATACAAACTATTTTTCTATTCAACGTAGTACAACATTATTTTTACCTCCCTACTATGTGACACTCATAGCTGTTAGCTATGAAAAGTCATACTTTTTTTAGAAGGTTTGAATTTTATTTCAAATTTTAATATCTTTATATTATATTGTATCATACATAAGAAAATATCAGGTAAATATTAAATACAATACAATTACAGTAACTTTTCTTTACACATTGACTATATGTGTTTTTAAGGAGGAGTTTTGACTTCTCAAAGTATTTCAAATGATCATCCAACATCGTAGGAAATGCAGATAAACACTGACATTTGATCTTGCAGCATTACAGTGATTAAAAATTTCAAACGTAAAAATGTATTTGAATTAAATTCATACCAACTTTTAGTGTTAGAAGTATAAAGATGGGAAGATATGATCTGGAACATGTTTCTCACTAGAGCTACTTCATGTGTAATGGAAGAAATGTACGAAAACCACAATGCAGCACTCAATCAGTAATGATTGGTTAAGATTTATTTGCATAACACAGAATATTTAAATCCCGCCAGTGAAAGAGAGTAAAGGACTGAAAACAGATGGAATTCCAAACATCTTTTCCATCAGAGTTAACTGGTGTCATATTTAATTACTGGTCAAGTATCTCAAAAACATTGTAATTACAGTATTAAATGTGAAATTTATTTAATAGCATCTGTGATTATAATCTATATTGTTAATACACCAGATAAACTGGCTAGGGGGAAAGGACTATTCTTATCCTCCAGATAAGGAATATATAAATAGTCCATCCTCTTAGTGGTTGCAGCATGACATGACGTGTGCAAGTCTTTTTAGCTCTAACTGGATTTAGAGATTTAGAAAAAAGCAAAGCAATTAGAAAACTACATTCATAATTATTGCAGTTTTAGAAGATGACAGGTGTAAAAAAATGGGGTTTATGGGCTTTGTAGGGAGAGTATGGCAACTTATATAATAATTTCCTCACTTTCTGCAGACATTCTGTAAAATATTAATTTACGCATTCCAGAAAGATGTTGAAAGAAGAAAATAAAAAGACTGCTGTCATGCACAGTGTGGTGTTCAGCTCTAATTGGAACAAGGCACTGTCCAATACAACTGCTGTAGTTATACAGGTAACAACCCCATGTAAAGAATATTTTTACCCCAAGGTAAACTCAAACCTCTCAACTGAGAGGATTTAAATGACAACACATCCTACTTCTGATGTTGATTTTGATTTAAAAACTCACTAAGAATTTTTGAAATTGTTTTCTTATTAAAAAAAGAAAAAAGGAAACCTTCCAGGTATTGTATAATGAATTAGAATATTGATTTGCTCTTTGCAAAAATGTGTTATACACAAAAGAAAGGCACTTTTAATAATTCTTATCTAGATTTATACAAAAGTCTCAACATTACAGTGGTTGTTCTTTCAATGTTACATTATTCAAGTTGGTTTCAGATTAATATTTATTACTCTTAATGAGCTTTACATACAAAGAAATTTTTCATTTTTAAGCTTCCAGATCTCTAGTCCTATTGCTATGTCCTCTCACCAGGCTGCTAGAAGAGAGAAGACAAATCTCACCCTTAAAGTACAGCAGGCCGGACAGGAAACTCAGGTACTCTTCAGTTGCCTATCATTTCAGTAAGCAGTTTTCTGTGTCAATTAGTCTAATGCAAGCAAGAAAGCACTAAGTTTACTATCAATATTATGTCTCTAAGGCCTTTTAAGTTAAAAGTCATTTACTGCAGACATTAAAAGAAGAAAAAGATAATTTCTGTTCTGTAGAAAACTAAAAAAACCTCTTCAGCGTCTCAGCTGGTATTTGCTTTCTCAGAGTGGGATCAAAGCATGCTACACAAGGTATGATTTTCTAGGATTTTTTTCTTAGACATGACACAGAAATAGTCCTGTGATTTGGTAGAAACTGTTGAATATTTCATTCTTTAGAATGTTAGGTCTTTTATGCAGGTTTCTCTCTATATATTCTAATCTTTATCATATATTATCAGAAAAAAAAATGTGTAAAATAGCATAAGATACAAAGAGAAATAGCATTCCATAAATAGGAAGAGTTTTTCTGATAAAAGCTGAAGAGGCTTCTAACTCTCAGGCACACTATAAACCTTTGGTTATCAAGGTTGGAAATTAAATATTCCTAAAAAGTGAAAATAAAAATCTCTTTGGGAGAAAAGGGAACTAAAAGTTTGGATAACATAAGAAGGCATGCAAGATTCCCAGAACATTGTTTAACTTGACTTGTACATGTTACCCTGCTATAAAATTTGGTTGAAATAGAGCTAAGGCAGTGAGCTTTTTGGTAAGTGTTGAGTCAAGAAGACTTGTGTTTTGTCTTCCAAAACTCCCATCAGGCAAAAGAGGAAATGGTGTTTTTTTTTAGTTTGGGCTTTTTTTTTTTTTAATTATTTGTTTGTTTGCTTGGGTTTTTTGGTTGTTTTTTTTTAATGCTTGGTTGGTTTTATGTGGTCTGAGGTTTTGGGGGGGTGGTATGTATTTTCTTGGAGCTTAATAAACATATATACAACCTTCAACTTCTGTAATTTAGGCAGTTGGAAGGTAATTACAAAATCAAAGCCCAAGGAATAATTCTTCCTACTTATATCTTCTTTGTTTATTGAATTCCCAGAAAATCCTGTGCAAAGGTGAAACGTCACTAATTGCAGGTTTTAATTTCTTTGGTGATTTTTCAAATAATTAAAACCAGCTGGAAATGTAAATTAAGCATTAGGTTAACATTAATATAAATTTCTCAGTCATATTCAAGCTAATTGATATTCAACTAATAATGAGTTATAGCAACATTGGTGCCAATTATTGTAAGGATTTAGCACACCGTGTTAGTCTTACAAAAGAGGTCATTTTTCATGACTTCTGTTGAGCATAAGCAAAGCAATGTGTTTAGCCAGTTTTTAACATCTTCATTCATTATCTCGAAGAAAACAAAAGCAGCATATTAATTAAAACTATGTACGTGCTTAAGCCTGTTGTTAACATTTAGAAGGAAATTAGGGAAATAAAAAAAATGACATAAATTTAAAAGATACTGTTTTGTATAAAATAATTGTTAATATTCTTTTTAAATAATTTGAAAAATTAGTCAAAATTCAGCTGTTAATGTAGAAGAGGAAACAGACCAGGACATAAAAAAGACCTATCTTCATAAGATAATTTAGAGAGGAAGAGACCTCAGGATATTTCTAGTCCAGCTCCCTGTTCAAGTTAGGGTCAATTCTGAGACCAAACCAGGCTGATTAGAGTCGTGTCTAGTCAAACCTTGCCAATCAACAAACACAGAAACTGTACAGCCTCTTTGGGAAACCCATTCCTGTGTTAGTCACTCCTCATGGTTAAAAGATTTTTCCTTAATTTCGCACTGGCACCCTCCTTTTCATAATTGCTCTCATAGTCTCTTATTGTTAAGGTCTCCATCTCTCAGCTCTTGAGGTTCAATTCCCATCAAATCAGATTTTGTAGTCTTCATCAATTGTAAAGTGGCTCTGAGAAACACTGTCTTGTGACAATGGTAGACTTTCGTCAAGAGTAGAAGTTCCTGAGTTGTTGCTCCTCCCAGCAGTGCCAAACTTCTGCATCGAGGGCTAAGAATTTGTTTCATTAGCAGGGCATTGTTACATCATTTCTACTTTCTGTGGTGTCAGAGCAGAGAGCAGTGAACCTCACTTGCTTCAAACGCGTCCTACCCCATGCTATGCAGCAGGCTATGACATTTCTTAAAACTCTGTCATGCTCGTGATTATGAACCACAAGTTAATCACATGATTAATCACAAATCATCATGGTCCTTCAGCTGCTCATCTATCTGACCAAGCATTCTATTTGCTCCTTAGGCTGTTCGGCAGTCACCTCTACCTGCTTTTGCCATGAAGAAGAAAAGAGAATACTTTTAACTGTCCCTTATCATTGGCATAGGTGCTGCTGATATTTCTGGGTTCATGCCTAAAAACCCAGCTCCAGTGAAAGAAATTACTTTTGTCAAGTCAACACTCTAAATCATGTTTTGTCAAGTGCACCCTAAATTCCTCCAAAACCAGACAGGGAGACAAAAAGTAGGCATTCAACCTAGATTATTTACGCACAAATACTACATGTTTTATTCTTATCCAGTAGAATTTTTTTGCTAATTTAGTCCAAGTTAAATAAACTTCAAAATAACTTCAAAATGCTTTGTTTTCCCCCAGTAAGTCCTGTATTCATTTTGCCCCCACCCCTCCAAATACTTCTGATTGTAGTAAAGAAGTATAATAATCCCCCAACTTTATAGTTGAACCATACTGACATATGTGTCAGTTATGAGTGTTGCTCATACTCTCCTAATTATTAAATTTCATTCTTTCTCTAGATGCAAAAGAACAATTCTGGTACAATATTACTAACAGAAGTATATCTTCTTTCAGTGATTCTGTTGGAGTATGTATGTGCCTGGAAAGACTGCAGGACACAGTAGAAATTTTGTGGAACTTCAGTGGAAGTCTGTGAAATTATCTTTAGCCTAAAATGGTGTGAAAGATGTTTCACACACAAGATAAATGAACGATAAATTAAGCAGGTGACTTGCTCTTAGCTGGTTTACTAATGTATTCAGAAAATAACACAAGGAATTCAAATTTAACCAGAAGGTTATCAGTGGTAAAATGGAAGGAAGAGATTACAAACTCAGGGAAAAATATTTGCTTTAAGGGATGGAGACTAAATGAATAGTCAAAGCATAAGATTATAGAGTGCAGAAACAAGTATCTAACATGTATTAGGATTTTAAAAGAGCTGATCTGTAATGTGTTTTTGAGAAGCAGTACTGCTACAAAGCTATATATTAGGAAGGTCAACACAGTATGAATAATTTTCTGCAACTTAAGCCAGTTAAGGCTTCTTTGGCATAGGGATGGATTGGATATGATTTCTCCAGCTGCTCAAATGTTTGATGTATGTGTTAATCAGTTTTGCTTAAATAAGGGTGTCATGACAGTGCCCATAGATATCATATATTGACCAATCCATTCAAACTACTTTGTTTTCTGAAATTTCCCTGAAAAAATTAAATAACCATCAGAAGAACAGCATCATTTCCATCAATGCCTTTCTGCCACTTAAGAGTATTGGAATTGGGTTATTCCAATGTCATTTCAATTCTTCTTTCTTTGTAAGAGATCTATCCCAAACAGTTTGCTTAGAAAGTGAAATCTTCTTAATTCATTAAATTGTCTTTCCACATTATGTTGCTGTCAAAAAATGATGATGTATATAAGCCATCAAACATGGCAAATTTATTTTCATTAGGAAGCTTTTCAATAGTGTCTGTGCGTTGTTTCATAATCTTCTTATATGTAACCTCTAGGAATTGCAGGGAGATGAGAGGAGTACAGATAGCCTGCTTGCTTTTTATTTCTCCTCCTGAGATTTCACTACTGCTTCCAGCA
Organism: Phainopepla nitens; assembly: GCA_013400175.1. Classification (NCBI taxonomy): domain Eukaryota; kingdom Metazoa; phylum Chordata; class Aves; order Passeriformes; family Bombycillidae; genus Phainopepla; species Phainopepla nitens. The sequence goes on from VXBQ01012290.1 coordinate 113,326, forward strand.
CGTTTAATATAATCTTTGCACAAACAAATCTCCTCTTTTGTCTTACTAAGCCTTATCTATCAAACCCATTTCAAGAGTTTGGATATGAATAATATAATCATATGAATTTTAAGATTTTATAAGCTATATGCAGAAGAAGAATACTAATGTGTCTTATTAGATACATTAGAAAACTAGTGCCATATTGATATTTCATATTCCAATGGCAAGATGGTTTATTGATTTTCCTAAACTTAGCCCCAGAATGTATTGGAACCATAAAGAATTCCAAATATGAATAAATTGTTTTTATACAGTCAGAATTATAAAACAGTATAAGGAGCAAATAAGCAAGCAGAAAGTTAAAATGACTTAGTGTTAAGAAAATGTATTATGGATGGTTTAACACTTTCAATGTTATTGTTTTAAAACAATATTAATGCTTATTTGTGATCTTATAAATATTTGATGTATACAGTCTTCAGAATAATAGATGTATTTTATGAATAAAAAGGCCAAAACGTAAGAAAAAAACATAAATTGAAAAATATTAAAATAATAAATGTAGAGGGTTTTATTTAAATATACTCTGTAAAAAACCCTGAGAAAAAAATGTTACGATGTGACTGTACAGGTCTTTAATCTATCCAGTTCTTAAATCTTACTGAGTTTGTGTTCATATAAAATAAGGTGTTTTCCTTTCCTTTTATGTATTCTTCTGATATTTTTTTATTAGCAGATAATCTTAAGAAAATATGCCCTTGGGAGTGGTAAAACAAATTTACCCATTACTTTATAACGGAGATGATCAAGGGGACTACAAAGATTTTCAGAACCAGTACATTATATTTCAAAAACCTTAGGAAATGGTTTATGTTCATATTTAAGTCTGTCTCTTTTTTGTTGTTGTTGTTGGTTTTTTTTTTTTAAATTACAAAGAAGCCTTTTATGTATATTCTAGTTACCCTTTAGTCAACTCTCAGTAGGTCCCTGGTTTAAAAGTATACTACAAAAAGCACATGTATGTTCCTAAGGAATAAACAGTACTTAGACCAGGGACAATATTTTTTTTATTGCATTTATATTCCTTTGTAAGTTTGGGGTATTTTATTGTTCAAGAAAATGAGAGGTTTATAGCACAGGCTGGTTCAAGGCACAGTGCTGAAAGGCTCTGTGCATTAACATCTCTATAGATCTCTGCAAAAGGCACTCCACTACTGACTTACAGCACCTCTGCTGCTCTCACACTGGCTGTGTACGCTTTCTGTGTGCCAGGGCTGTCAGATTTGTGTTGAGCTCTGTGGGGGGTTTTGAACTAGTGAGCCTTACACTGAGGACTACAGAAAGATCACCTTCTGTAGGATTTGTTTTGAATCCATGCTTTCTCCAACCTGGAAGTAAAAGTAATGTAAACTGAACACATTAGTCCTTTCTTTGACTGCTTCAGTGACTCTAATGTTTACATTCATTTTGATAACAAAGATGTGACTTCTGTACTTTCACGCTTTCCTAAGTGTCAGGCAAACAACTTCTGAATGAAGTTCCTAAATTTATTAAAAATTATATAGGACTTAGGAGCCTTTCTTCTTTCTGCAAAAAAATGGATGTGTACATGGGAAATCTGTAATTCCAGATCTATGTCTAAGATCCCATTCTCTATTTTTTTAGGCAAAAAAACCCCAAACAGTTCACTGCTGAACTACAGTGAGAAATCCTTGTTTATTAAAGGAGGTTTAAGTGCTGTTAAAAGTCCCTGAGAGTAAAGTTATCTGGAGTTGGATGCGATGAGCAAGAGGAACTGGGAGACTTTGGCAATTCCAGGCTCATGAAGGCCTTTGACGCTGAAACTTAGCTATAATCATTGATTATTAATACCACTATGTGACAAAGAAAAGTTTCACAGCAGGTAAATAGACAATCAATTTTCATGTCCTCTTGTCCCACTTCACACTTGTCCCATGTTTGTGGACAGCTAAACTCTTTTTTTCTTTTGAAGTTATGCCTTTAGAATCTGATTTCTGAATCTACTTGGTATTTGAACCACATAAACTAAAATCACAGCCAGTATGTAACTATTCCAGATGAGAGGTTTCAGTTAATCAGAACAGTATAACTTTTTCAGAATTTGTAAACTATTCATATACAGATTAGAAAATTCCTTCTACTCAAAACATCCTACAATTTAGCTACTTATTATCTTTTCTGTATTCCTAATTTCATTGAATCATAACTGAGAAGACACATAAATAGGTGGAAAAAACCAAACATGTAAACGTTTTTTTTTTCCAGATTTGTAGTATTTGATTTCTACATTAAAAAAAACTGAGAAAGAGATCGGCATCCATGCAATAAACTCCAAAAAATTAAATTATAACTTCCCTTTCCAAAATTAAATATGCATGTTAAAACTTTGTGTATGAGTTGTATGTATATGACTCATAATCTTATTATTTGTCTGCTCACCAAGGCGCTATTTAACAACTTCTTTTGAGAATAGGATTAAATTTCTTGTTTCCTCTTATTTTAGAAGACTCTAAGGTAGCCAATTGCAAAGTTCTGACTCAAACTCTCTTCAAGTTATGCAGCAGTTTATTTCTAAAAATCACTATAAAGCTTTCTCTGACACATTAAATTGCATTCAGTTTAATTCTCTCAAAAACCTTTACATTCTTAATTCATTCATCAGGACAGTTTTGTTCATTTTGTCATGCTGTGTCTTAACTCTTTTGTTGCTCTTAAGATTGAGCTTTACAGGAGGGGAGAGGGGAAGGAGAAATCTGTTCAGTCCAGATTATTTCAAGGGAATGTCTCTTCACTCACATTTGTTGGTGAGCCACAGACTAGGTTTTTCTCATTTAAAGCTAAAATATTCTTGTCTTTAGGGGTCTGTTCAGACAGCTTCCTGACATCAACTTGAGATTTGACATTTTTCTGGCACTCCAAGCTGCACACCAAGTCTGTGTGTTTGAGAGTTCCTGGCACTTCACTGTATGGATCAGTTCCTGTGCAATCTAACAGCATGGTGTAAACTTTTATGAAGTATTTCTGGTAGAGAAAATGATTGATTTACAGCAATAGATGCATTTTTCCCACTTCTTCTTTCCTGTGGGGTCTGAATGTCAAAGGCACTAACAAGAGTCATGGATATTAAGAACATCTTAATAGAGATGAACTAGAGTGTCCTTAATGCATTTTGTTTTCATCTGTGAAGTAATGACTGTAATCTTTAGTGTAAATTGCCTTTATCATAATATATCCTTTAGAAACATAAATTAAAAGTAGATTGTTAAAAATAAATTTATAACTGTTCATTGTTAAAAAGTAAAAAATGGAATATATAATAACATAAGAAATTCTAAATGCAAATATTACATTTGTTCTAGTACATGAATTTAAAAAACACAGAATCTCTTCCTGCTTTTAAGAACATGGGTGAACAATACATTCTTAGATGTTGCTCTTTTTGAGAGGTATTGCATTTAGCCAATTAAATTCCAGAAAAGATATTTTATTGATTGTAAGGCAACTCTCGACATTATGAAAACTATGAAAAGCCTTACAGGATAACACATACTTCAATAAATTTTCACTTTTAAAAATCTAATTAAGTATTATGCTTGTATCTAAATATTGAAAGATTGAAGTTTGAGAGAGTTTTTTGAAGTCACATAACCTGTAGTATCAACACCTCAAGTGCTGCAAGCTACTTGAAAGTATCTACAGAGTTAAAAATTGTTTTTTTATGATACAATTAAACATTTTCCTTTAACCCTTTTCCAGTATTAAATGAGAAATATACAATTCAACTTCACATATTATGCCTTTTTATTAAATTGCTACCAGTCAGAGGCAACTCATCTCAAGTAATTTCTGCCGTGGATGAATTTGCTCATACTCTTGGGACTGAGACTACATGTAAGAAGAACTTTGCAGTGTTCCAATTACAGAAGACTTATGTCACACTGTGTCACACACTGAGTTATCAGAACTCAGAAATAGGCAGATCTTCAAGAACAGGAGCAATAGCATGAGGCAGACTATGTTTATGCCACTGCTACTTGAAAGGACAAATACCTACTAGAAAAAAATAGTTAAGCTCTTGATGCAAACTAAGAAATCAGTAATTTTGAAAATATTTAAAACAGAATTGTCTTGCATAGCTGTTTTTCAGTAAACATACTGACTACATAATTTTGAATATCACTGAAGAAAAAAAAAAAGGCCACAAACCTTTTTTTTTCCCCTATGGATTATAGATATTAATTAATTAAAATTCTTATTTTCCCTTTTTTCCTATGTTCAAGATAATTCTATGTTTTATTAGATACATAGCTTATTTTTCATGACGTGTGTGGAGGAAGTACTGAGCTTACTTATGGCACACTCCAAGTGACAATCATACTAGATCTAATTTATCCATTCAAAATCCCAGTGCTTCCTATCCTAATCTCTTTCCAACACACTATCTAGGATAGAAAAACTAATTTTAATGATCCAAGCTCCTGCAATAGCCTACTGACTATATCACCTGAAACACAGTAAAATCATATTGAGAGTTCATATGCTGGCATATGCACACGTAAACAATAAATAAAGAATTTAATTTAGGATCATGGACATATACAGACTTTTCAAACTAACCAAGACGCTGAGTAAATATATTTTTATATTATTCTATTTCTAAGATATTTTGTATTTGAGAAAATCCCTTAGATTGATGAACCCTGTGAGCCTTTCCATTTTACAAGGATCTGTACTGAGGGTTGGACTAAATGACCTGCAGAGGTCCCTTCCAACCCAAACTATTCCATGATTCTGATTCTGTGATTCTGTGGATATCCTGTAGTGCTCAGAGCTGCCAGGTAGCCTCTGCAGGCATTTAAATGGTAATGCCTTCTAAGAGACTTCTGGCAAGATTCAACCGTGTATTCAGATAATAAACTAGTCATCTATAACATAAGTATCTGAAAATAAGATGAGTATCTAAGCTTCTATTATACTCAATAATGACTGAGAAGATGACAGTGATGGAGCCTACAAAACAACATTGCTGTTCTTAAATTAGATAATTAGTGGAAAGTATTGTATACAGTACCAGTATTGTATACACAGGAGTTTAGCGCCATTTGAACTACCCTAAGTTGTCCACTGGCTGGTATGACAAAATACTAGGAGATCATTGTTTTGTGGATTGATAGCTAAAGGCCCAACTTAGATGTGCCCAGTGCTCAGGACATTGAATCTCTTTACTGAGAAATACAGACATGTGAAAATAGGCATTTAGTGCTGTTTCTGTTGCCATATTCGCCTCAGTCTCCTACTGGAGCAAGTTTGAGATATCTCTTGCCTTTGATATTTGTAATCCCTTTATATATGACTTGGGTTTCTTAGGGAGACTAGTTTCTCATGTGTGGGCAAATAATTGCATTAGCTGAGTCAATCTCTAGATTCCTTTAAATGCATCATTTAAATCCACTGCCTATAAAGACAGTGTAAGCATTTAGAACATATTCAGACATATAAAAATGTAGGTGTCTGTCTCCCTAAACCCTGTGCAGTTTAAACACTGTGCACGCCTAGATATGATAAACTTACCCTAATGTGTCGGCATGTGGACCAGAGTGCTCTGATCTTCCACCTGTCCTTCACAACCACCTCCTACGGATGGCCTTGGAAAAATGTCTGACTGACAATGTTGCAGTGACTCCATCAAGCCACATATGCTGTAGAATGCACATTTGCTACATGGAAGTCTTTCTAACTAGGGAAAAAAATAAAATCCATTCATATGTTTTAAAGAATACAAAAGAAATTGTGCATCTTTAACTAAAACATTATCTTCATTCATAGCCATCCGAGGAATCTTGAAGATTCACAATCACTAAGACATTAAAGCTTAAACTTGTAGGGCTAGAATTTGAACTGTGGATAAGACATAAGTTTTTCCATTAAAAGAAAAAAAAATAATCTGAAGAAGTGATATCTGCTACTCATGCTACAGTTCTGGCAACTTTTGTGATAAGGAATACACCAGTAAAGAAAAACATTAATCCAGGATCTCATCAATTTTCGTTTTAAATTTATTTAATTTTCTTGAGGGAGCTTTCTCATTTAAAAATGCAAATGGCATTATCTTCATTATTTATTATTCCTAAAGCAACAATAGTCAATGATCAATAAAGCCGCAGGCCTAGGGATGAAATGCTCTTGGTGTTTTAACAAATATATAAAATACTAAGAATTTACATTGCTGAATCTACAATATTTTCCACCAACACTAGGAGAACCAACTAAATAAATAAAAATGAAACAAAAGAAATAAAAAAACATAAAACCCCCTGTCACCTATATTACCATTTTTATTGTCTAATAGTTACTACATTAGAGGAGTATGATTATCCAATGAAACAACATTCACCAGTGAAATAAATAAAAGCATTCCCAACTTGAAGGAACTTGCATATAATGATCATACATAGTTCAAATTTTTCATCTTATTGTGACAACTTCAAATGGAATCCTAAGCAGTAGTGCATGGGAATTTTGAGTATTTTATGCAGGTGGAAAGGAAGATAACAAATATTCAGACAAGTGTACTGATTTTCTTTTTTTAAATTTTTTTGTTTTATTTTGGTTTTCACTTTATTTCACCAGCTCTATAGCATTATGTCTATTTTAGGTATCTGATTCTCACTTCATAGATGCTACCTTGGCCCCTTTGGGTCTTTGGGAGATTTTTTTTTTTCACCAAGGAAATGTCCAAAATGGTGCCCTAAATTCATTAATTATCAGAATTGCTCTAAGGCTATTGAAAAAATAAATACTTTAAATTAAAAAATCAAAACAAAATCAAAACAAAACAAAAACCACCCAACCAAAGCAAAAAAAAAAAAATGACAATACTTTTGCCTCCAAAATGACTTTTTACTTAATTGGAAGTTCTAAGCTACTTTCTCTATAAAAGCTGAGATGGACAAGTATGATTTTCCATTCAGATGAGAACAGGATTATGCATTAGGGGTTCCTAAGGTGACTGACAGATCCTCTTCCTTCATTAAATAAAGTTTTTTCAATTGTGTTTGTTTACTACAAACCAAATAAAGATGGCTAAATAAAGATGAACAGGCATCTGTTTCTTAATCTTGTGAAGTAGTTCTGTAAAGTTTGTTTCCGTAGACTTAAAAAACTGGCACCAAAAGGATACGTCATAAGTGAATAAAGCAAACAAGAACTCATCTATGCAGGAGGCTACCAAGTACGCATATTTCCTTTAAATTATGCAGATTACAAGATGTATTTTTAAGAGTTGTGTCAATTTTACTAACTGTTATGAATTACATGCTTCTTCTTTAAACTACTTGTTTTCTATTTCATATAGTTATTTGGTTTGGTTGGTTTTTTTTATTTATTTGCTGTTTTTTTGCCTTTTTCCACCTTAGATTTCAGCAACATGTTAATTATAATCTGGAATGCAAAATACTTATATGTGGCAGAATTTCATTGTGCTATTAATTAAAATTAAAATGTTCTAAATTATGGATAAAGCTTCCACTCTCCTGGAGCCTCTTATTTGTGTTAATCAGCACCTTAAAGCTTAGATGGGCTTGTCTCCTGCCAAAGATCAGATGTGTAAACAACTCTTTGAAATTTTATTTAAAGATGTACAATGTCATTTTGGATATCTCTGAAGACTGGTTTTTAAGTGATCCACAGTTCTGTGTGTCAGCTTTTTGTGGCACAAGAAAATCTAGCTACAGGTTGCATAGCTTTAAAAATAGGATAGTTAATTGGACTGAGTTTCTCCAACTGACTTCTCCTTTTAATGTTTCCAATTAACATATGATTTTGTTTTCCTTCACAGAATAAATGAAGTAGAGGAAGCAGGATGGATCTAATCTGAGTTTATTTAAGATCCTCAGGCCAAATATTGTGTTGCTACCAACAACCATCTTTGCAGTGAACTCTGATGCATTTCCAGTTCAGACCAACACAGGTTTTCATCCTTATGTGCTTTTGTAAACTGATATTTATTTTTCTGTGTGACGCAGTATAAAGCCACAGAAATATTGCCATCCAGCTCCCACAACGAAATGCATCCTTCTCAGCAGAAGCAGAAAGCACTTGATATTTAAACCCATGAAAATACAGTATATGAAAAAAATGAAATTAAGAACCTTGATTATTAATTCCAAATACGTAGTTGCTTACAATTAATTAACAGAGCTAATTAACAAACCATAACTAAATAAACAGGTAGGGTAGGTCCTTTCCTTTCTCACTGTAGAGGCCATGTAGTGAAGAGAGACTTAACACTTACAGCTTTAAATCTTCAATTCTCTTTGTTCTCTGCTGCCCTGCTGCAGCACAGGCTTCAAATCTATTTCTGGCATCTCACCACAGTTTATCTCTTTTTCTCCACTCACTCCATTATAGTGTGTGTTACTGAGAAATTTCAGAGGAGCCATAGGTGAATTGGCCTAAGAAAATGAGTGATTTCAATGACATGGCAACAAAGTAAAAGATATACTCATGATAGCTCTAACAAATCTGTCCTTTACAGGAGCAAACTGTTACGAAAGTACAACAAAATATTTTATGCCTACTAATTCTTCCTATTAATAGGTGAATATCTACATTTTCAGAGCCAGTAGAGCACTAGACACCATTTTTTCAGTTGCTTGGGAAGGCAAATGCCATAATCACAAATATTGATCCTTCCTCCTCTCCCTCCTTTTGAGTTTTCATTGCAGAATACAGCATCATATATCAAGGAATATCTCTTTGTTCAGTTATGGGCAGCTGTCCAGGCTGCATTTCTTCCAAAAGTTACAGTCACAGCCTACCAACTTTTGGGCTGGGAAAGGATAAAAGTAAAAGACTTGATGTTGTACAAGAATAATTCGGCAAAATACAAAGCAAATCATGCTATCAACACCAATTTAGCCATAAACACAAAGCACAGCAATGTATGGCTTCTATGAAGAAAGGTGTCTTAATCCAAACCAATCCCAGTACATTTACTAAATTAGAGTTTTAGCAAAGTCATATAGAAACAAGTGCTGACTATATGCTCATCTGCAAATGGAAATCTTACTTGTAGCACTGAGAAGAAAAAAAAACATTTGTTTTACTCATTTTAACAAGAAGATACATTCAAAGTTTCTACTTGCAGTTTAATTTTATCTAATGCATCATCTTGCAGAAAAATTTCTTAATTTCTTGATCTTTGCAGGTAAATATTTTTCAGCAACAAATTATACCATATTGAATAAATGCCATGCTCTTTTAAATGTTACAGAAATGTCTTAAAATCACACAGATCAGGAAATCAGGAAAAAATATAAATGCAGCTTTGATAAACATATAAACTATGTTCTAATTATAGAAATAGAAATAAATGCTTCATTACACAAATAACCTTAAACATGGACCATGATGGATACTGTAACTAATTAAACTGTATGTTGAGGTAATAGATTGCACTGGAAATGGAAACATTTAGATGAAAATGTCGGAAATGGATTGGGTAATAGGAAATGTAGTCCATCTTTTGAAAGCGTGATAATGAAAAGGACTCATTGAGACAGATGAAGTTGTTGTGCAGAGTTTAGCATTTAGATACATATCAGAATAAATTTTTAGATAGGCTTTTTTTTGATTCGTTTCAGTAACTTGAATGGTTATTCAGACAAGCACGTAAGTGTATTTTTTACAGAAAAGCTTCTTAAAAATATTTTTGAGTCTACTAAATTTTTAAATAATTTTTAAAAATATAATTAAAAATAAAAATTGAAAAAATAATTTGTAATCCTTATATATTGAATCACACTTCTTTCCACCAGCTTCTTTCAGTCTCCATTTTTTCTCTGAATACACTGGAATCTCACCTACTGGGTTTTTTTGCTCACTTTTATGATTTTTGTTTCAGATAGTATTTAATTACAGAATCCTTAATTTTCAAGAAAGATCTGTTTAATTTATTCTAAATTATAACAGAAAAATGGAAATATTTAAGAGACATACAGAAAAGGATGAAAGAATCCTAAATATTACACCCTTTGCTGCTTAAGGTGACAGATGCATTGATGCAGATAAAGGAAAAAAGAACTCAAAAGGAAAAGTAATAGAAAGGTAGAAGGAAAATAATAAAATTAAATAAATATATTTATCATGCATCAAATGCATCACAAGCTGCAAATGCATCAAATATGCATTTGATCTCACTTTCGAATAATATCTCCTCGTTTTCATAAGCTCTTTTCACAATCGAAATATATACAGTGGAAAGTGTTTATAACCTCTGGATATTGCATCTTTTTAATCTTGATAAATAAATAGCTAAACATGCATTTGTATAATATCACCTCCATCCTTTCGTACAAATTGCCCAATCAAGGACTAATTATGACACATTTTTGATCTTTAACCTGGTCCAAGATATCTGGCATGACTGAATATCTGAATGGACTTAGAAGAGTCACTCTATAGTGTAAGCAAGAATGTTAGGACCTAGAACAACAGAAAAAGGTAAATAAACTTCAACCCAGTTACTGAATGGGGACAATTATCAAGGAGGTCTGCAGGCATCCAGGAAGATGAAGAATTACGAAACTAAAAAACTAGATGTTTTCAAATTATGTTAGGAGCACAAGAAATCTCTGAAATAACAATCTTAAAATAGGAGAGGTGGGGCAACATTTTATAGAATTATTAGGAAAGTGTAGAAATTAGAAGAGCTAGAAATTTTTAGTAAATAATTTATGTATTTTGAAGGAAAAAGGAATATATTACATAAAAATGATGAAGCACTTTATTTTCCTTTAGTAAAGGAATGTAATATTCTAATGGAAATGTATAGGGGATAAAGAATTTTAAATCATCAGGTTTTGTAAATTTGCATGTGGGACTCACAAAAAAGCTGAATGAGAAGATATGTGGTTTCCTAAAATGTGTTTTTAAGGAATGTTGATGTAGTACAAAAATTTCATTAAGCAGACATAGACACAATGTTATACAAAATATCCAGAAAGAGCAAACAGGCTGATTCCAGTAGGGGAAATATTAATATGTGATTTAGTAAAAAATAATTAAAGAATGCTATACTGTAGCTTAATGTCAATGTCACTTAAAAAGACTGGTGTAGAATAAATTATTATCAATGTAATGGGCATATCACAAAACCCGAAACAAGTGTTCTCTGAGAATACTGAGTATCTACTCTTTTCTTGAAAAAATAAAGAAAAAAATATAAAATATAAAAAAATAAGCTGCACTGTGAAAATTTCTGTGAAATATGAGAACTTTAAAATGTTATACGGTCTAGATGGACTGGTGCCATTCATGTTTTCATAAGCTGAGAGAAAGCGACTCTAAGGTCATTGCTCTTGATTTCTCAGTAACACTGACGTGAGACACTGGGGAAAATAATTTCTGGTTCAAAACTACTGAAGTGTGAGTGTGTGTGAGTGCGTGTATGTGTGTTTGTGATGGGTGTGCAGGCAGGATGAGTTTTGCAAAAAGGGTTAGAGTTTGTTAAGTCAATGCTTTGAGAAATGCTTTATTTTGATTTATTTTTGCTTTAAAATTTGCCAAGTACCTTGTTACCCCTTAACACTCTAAAATTTACAGGTAAAAGTTTATGGTTCATCCTACTGAAAACATTGTTGGGTTCTTCTTTGTCCCTCCTCAGGGAATTGAAGTACCTTAAGCCCCGCTTAAAAAATTCACCAAGCAAGTATGGAAGTACAGAAGGTAAAGGAAGGACTTAAAAATCTTATGGAAGAAATGGAGTCAGCCCAAGTGAACAGCAGTTTAATGGAGGTAAAAAGGTATTTACTCATCTAGGAAAAAGAATTAAGGGTCATATAGGTGAAATGGTGATGATGTCTTTTAGGGAGGGGGAAAAAGAGGAGGATTGGATAAAATAATATTGTCACCAGTGCAATATCATTACAAAAAAGAGAATTAATATTGTCCAAGGAAAAATAACAAAGTAGTAAGTAGGCTGAGGAAATAACACTGGTCATGTTACAAAACTTATCATGGAAAATGCTATCAGTTCCTAAAATGTCAGTAATATAATTTGAAGTCCTAGTGGAAAATACAATTTAAATGACAATAGAACATCATACCTCTGTGGTTTGGGGCAATTATATTTTTTAAGTGCAATATATTTTACAATGAATGACAGGAATATTATTGGTAGATCAGCAGTAATTATACAAAGTAAAGTACTGTTTTATTAAAATATGTGCATGATAAGCTGAAGTTTCCTAATATCATTTATCAGATAAATGAAAAATATTGGTGTTATGTATTTTTCTTTGTATAAAAAGAAATTAATTTGTAATATGTATATATGTACATGCATATGTATATGTATATGTATATGTATATGTATATGTATATGTATATGTATATGTATATGTATATGTATATGTATATGTATATGTATATGTATATGTGTATGTGTATATCTGTATATATATATGTATGTCTGAAAACAAAAGAGAATTCCTAAAGCCCTAGTTACATGGATATCGACTGCTCTTTAGTTGCACTGACAATATGAGTTCACTTACATCAAGATAAAAGTAATACCAACACGAAAAAAAGAGAATAATTTCAAGGTACTGGTCTGTATCATCTTACTTTTGTTCAATGACATCTGAAGGCAGTTTCTAAGATGAAGTTAAATGACAATATATGGCAAGACAAGCAGCTAAATGTTCTCACGTTTCTGGTCCCCTGCTAGTCATCAGCCATTGAAGATATTGATTACAAAGGAGAAAGATGCGTATTGCTAGCAAACCTGACAGCAGCATTTGAGCACATCATTCAGTACTGAATACATAGAGATACTTGTCAGAGCAGAAAATGTTTCTGTCCACAAGGTCTTGACAATTATTATCTTTTTCATGAATTTTAAGAACAGTGAATATCTTAAAGCATTATCAGAAATACTTTGGTGATACAAAACACATTTAAGGATGCCAGATGTTTCTGACCACAGCAGCTTTCAGATAACATTAAGGACTGATTAAAGAAAATTTTCAGACTTCATTATGGCATATTAATTTGTCTTTTGTAAACCAACATAAAGAAAACTACTTAGAAATTGTGTCATTTAATGTCCAGTGGGTGTTCAATCCAATTAATGTTAGTCCCTGTAATTTTCATAATGAAATGAGTTTTGCTTTCAATATAAGCAATAGCTTATTTCTTCAGAAGATTTTTAATATCAGTTTCTTAATTGCCATTTACTCTTTATATTATTCTATTATCAGTAGATTTAAATAAAACAAACTGCTCTCTGCATTTTTTAATTCTCAGGCAAAAAAGACAATATTCAAGACACAGAATATGGCACTCAGAGCATTGTAGAACTACTTGACCCTGCTTATCATCTTAGCATTATTTCAGATACCATTAAATCAGGGTAAGGTTAGCAGGTTAACAATGCATCACCATTACTTCAGTTTTCAATGAACAGAAAAATACTTTCCAACATCTAATGGAGCTCTTTCTTTTCTATTTCCAAAACATGAAATCCATGATCACTTTGACCATTGACTTATTTACTGCATTGAAAACAAAAAGTGAAACTAACCTCTTAACATCATGATGTTTTTTTCAAAACCTTCTCTTTTGAAAGGAGAGAAAAAAGCTTTATTTCTATTGCATGACAACGTTTTTTTTAAATGTAGTCTTGCATCAAACATGTTTTCAATGAACTCCTTAAGTAAGTTTTCCATGCCTTCTGCTTTACAAAACAGAAATGAGGGGGGAGAAAACAATGTTATTTGTTGAACATTCTTTTTGATTTTTTGTGATGAAAATTTATCCACCCAGAAAAAAAAAAGGTAAAAAAAATAGTTAATTGTTTGAGATATAGACATTGTATGTCCCTTACTATAATGCAGTACTCAGAAATTAATTAATGGGGCTAAAGATAAAAAGAAAACAAAAGAAAACAAACAAAAAAAAAACCCCAAACAAACAAAAAACCCCCCAAAAAAACCAAAAGAAAAAAAAATTAAAAATAGTTTTAGGAACCTGGCAAAACTTCAAGTAATAGAAATGTTAAATAAATTAACACAGTAATTATGCAACATATTTACCTCAAGTCAGTAGCTTGTTTCATTAGACTAGAATAGGCAATGACAACTTCACAATGTAGTAGTCAGTCATCAATCTATTGAATAATCACATCAGTGCCACAAAAATTATTCCTTTTGCTCCCTTTTCACTCATCATGCAACCAGAGCATGTCTTAGAGAAAAGCAGGTGAAAAACATCAAAAACAATCTAATATGTAGGTGGTTCATTCCTAATAATATAGACATTTAATTTTCTGTGAAAATTAAGAATCCAGTACTTACTTTGTCTTTTTAATTAGTCACACATGATGTGTACCTCCTAGAAATTAATTCAGATATATAAGTTCATAATTTATTCAGATATATAAGTTCAAACTACTTTCTGACATTGTTATAGCACGACTGTAGTTGCTTTCTTACAAGGAATTTGTGGAAAGGATCTACAGTTGTGTCTCTTCAGAATAAAAGATACACTGAAAAGACAGTGTTATACCTCATAACAAGGTATTGACTCTAACATCTCAAAGATGAAAAAGCTAATGAAACTTAATTACATTTCCTACCAAAATTTCAAATACATGCACAAGCCTTACTGCTTCAAATTGACTTTTTTTTTTTCTAAAGGTAGTTGGTAGTTAGGAAGCCATAAAACACATCTACCTTATATTTATTATATAATTTGTTCTTTTCATAGTGAAATGAATGTAAAATCTTTACTGGACTTACCTTATTTGAGTGATCTAAGCACTGGGCACAAAGATAATAAAAAACTCTTGAGGTAGTTTATTTAGCTTCAGAAAAAAACAGAAGTGTTCTGTTCAAAACCTAAAATTAACTTCTTTAAAATAATATTGTGCATTGTTTTCCAAAGCTAACAGAGATATTAACCTTATTTAAAGTTCTAAACAAGTCTTTGTGAACTACAAAATGGACAATGTGCTCCTGAAATATTAAGAATAAAAATCATGTGGTTTACATCATGAGAGCTTTACTTAATATTGTTATAAATAGTAAGGGAGGTTATAAAAGCAGAGCAGACATGGATAGATTCTTCATTTGCTATGTTTTTGTCTTCTGATGTATGATTATCGTAAGATAATAATAGTATAATTTGTCTGCCAAGATGAATTAATATGTAAAGAGCCAATTTAATAAAAGTTCCCAGTGGTTCAAGAATTAAATCAAAGAAAGGAATTTGTTCTACTTAGAAGTAAATTTATGACTAACACCTATTAGAGGCAATGAAATGCATTATTAACTTTAATGTTGTGAGTGCAAAATAACTACCCATTGAAAAACAAGTCACTTTGAAACAGTAAGACTTGCTACAAATTTGAAATTTTGATAGGAAAAATAGATAGATTCGTTCTTGCAGTAGCCATATTAATGGTTCAAGGCAAAGAAGGTTACTGTTTTATTATATGTCTGGATATTCTCTGTTTTATGAAGACCACAAATGGAAGGTCAATAAAAGCAATGTCTTCAAGAAGACACTAGAAATTTTCATTTTAGCATGACATGATTTTGTATGTTGTGTACATCACTGGTGTCTATTTATTCATCAGCATCATCATATTATTAGTCCTTTTGTCTAAATATTTTAGATTTTTTAAATTATTAATTCATGACAAAAAAGGTATAATCAAAGGGTGCAGAGGAAATACAGAGCAAAACAAGATTAAATAATTTAAATCAAACAACTCTGTAAACGGAAAACTCTGAAGAACCTAACATCTGTGTGAGCTGGTGTCTTCTGGACTGTGAATATTTATATGCAGGGCTGCAATTAGATGTCACAATATAGCAATGTCCAAAAGGTTTTAATATTTCCCACTAAATCACTAAAATCATGCAGTACATGACTAACCTTTTCCCAAATATTTGCTGTGGTTCTGGAATCCATAATATTCATGGAAGCAACTGCCTTTTAGGCACATTAGCATTTTCTTTAAAAACCATTTTTTTTCTGGCTGCCTTAGATTTAAATCAGCAAGACCTGTTGGACCTTTATTTGGGTTCCTCTTTAGTTGGTTACAGAAGCTGACAAAAAAGTCACATAGAGAGTTCTCACAGCAGCTTTCTGTGCTCAGAGAACTGTAAATTAATCTATAGCTTGACCCAAACACATGACCACCTCATGCTATCCATGAACAACCACTGAAGTCCTTCAGTGATACAGAAAGGAGAACATACTGCATGTATTTAATTTGCAGTGCAAAGTTTTGAAGGGAAGGGCAGTGGGTACAGGAGTTGCTTCTGTGAGAAGCTGCCAGAAGCTTCCCTCATGTCTGATAGAGCCAGTGGCAGATGGCTCCAATATGGGCATGCCACTGGCCAAGGCTGAACCCATCAGTTCTTCCAGGATAACAGATTCAGAAGAGAGAAAAAGTTACTGCTCAAGATCAAATTGCAGCTGGAGAGAGGAGTGTGAACATGTGAGAAACAGCTTGCAAACACCAAGGTCAGCAAAGGAGAGGGAGGAAGTATTCCAGATGCTGAAGCAGTGATTTCTCTGCAGCCCCTGGTGCAGACCACAGAATCACAGAAGACCAAAGAATCACTAGGTTGGAAGAGCTCTTCAAGATTATCAAGTCCAACGGTTGCCCTAACATCTCAACTAAACCATGGCACCAAGTGCCATATCCAATCTTTTTATAAAACACATCCAAGGATGGTGACTCCACCACCTTCCCGGTGAGACTTTACAGAATTCCAGTACTTTATCACCCTTTCCACAAAAAACTTTTTCCTAATATCCAGCCTATATTTTCCTCAGCACAGCTTATGACTGTGTCCCCTCGTTCTGTCTGTTGCTGCCTGGAGAAAGAGACCACCCTCCACCTGACTACAGCCACCCTTCAGGAAATTGTGGAGAGTGATAAGGTCACCCCGAGTCTCCTTTCTCCAGGCTAAACAATCCCAGCTCCCTCAGTCGTTCCTCACAGGGCTTGTGTTCCAAGCCCCTCACCAGCCTCGTTGCCCTCCTCTGGATGTGCTCAAGCACCTCAATGTTCTTCCTAAACTGAGGAGCCCAGAACTGGACACAGCACTCAAGGTGTGGCCTCACCAGTGCTGAGTACAGGGGCAGAATGACCTCCCTGCTCCTGCTGGCCACATTGTTCCTGATACAGGCCAGGGGTCATTGGCCTTCTTGGCCACCAGGGCACACTTCTGGACAGTGCCCCCAGGTCCCTTTCTGCCTGGGCACTGTCCAGACACTCTGTCCCCAGCCTATAACGCTGCAGGAGTTACTGTGGCCAAAAAGCAGGACTTGGCACTTGGACTTATTAAACTTCATCTTACTAGACTCTGCTCATCCAGCCAACCATTCTAGGTCTTTCTGCAGAGCCCTCCTACCTTCCAAGAGATTAACAAATGCCATGCTGAAGCAGCTACGGCCCTGCAGCCCACGAAGGTCCACAGTGAAGCAGAGATTCACCTGTAGCCTGAGAACCCACGCTGGAGCATGTGGATACTCAGAGGAGGCTGTGATCCTTGGGGAAGACCGTGCTATGCCAGGCTTCAGGTAGGACCTGTGGACCCTTGGAGAGAGGAGCCCACCCTGGAGCAGGTCTGCTGGCAGGACCCACGGGAGGCCCACACTGGAGCAGGCTGTTCCTGAAGGACTGGATCCCACAGAATGGACCCACACCAGAGAAGTTTGTGAAGAAACCATGTAAGAGAAGCTCATGAAGTTACCTTTCTAAGTGAGAAGTAGAGGAAAAGTAGTGAGGAGTCCTCCTGAGGAGGAAAGAGAGGCATAGAAAACATGATGAACTGACTGCAACTCTCATTCCCGATCCCCTTGGGCCACTCAGGGGAGGAAGAGAATTTGAGAGCAAAGTAAAGCCCAGAAAAAAGGGAGGGATGGGTTGAAGGTTATTTTTTAAGATTTTTTTTCAGTTCTTGTTACCCTACTCTGATTTGATTGTTAATAAATTAAACTAATTTCCCCAAGTCAAGTTTGTTTTGCTTATGATGGCAATTGCTGAGTGATCTCTCCCAGTCCACACCTCAACCCATGAGACTTTCTTTGTATATTCTCTCCCTTGTCCAGCTGAGAAGTGGAGTGATAGAGCATTTTTGGCAGGCACCCTGGTGTCCAGCCAGGGTCAGCCTACCCCACTGCAATACATAAGTAGACTTATAACACTGTATACAACTACTGTATCGATAAGTTACAGAAGACATTTCTGACCTGTTCTAATCACCCTCCAAATTATACAGTGAAAGCAAGTTTATTTTGCAATACATCTAGGTAAATCCTTGTGTTGTTTGAGATTATTAAGTTCTCTGTGTTTTCTTTAATGAGAGCATTGTGCCACTGTTTTTCCATGACTACATTTTTATCACATCTAGGACATTATGTGTTTTTCATCACCATTAATTGTTTTAAAAAAATTTTTTTTTATCAATAGTACACACTGAGTCCCAAAATAGGCTGTAGAATTTATCTGCCATAAAATCAAAGACATTCGAAATCAACAAATTTTCAAGTTCATTGAACTGATATAATCAGGCTATATTTAATGGAAAATAATTTCCCACTGCTGAAAAAAAACAAAGGTCGGTATTGATTTTAAAAGGTTTTGTGCTGCCTTCTGCATCACAAAAATATGAGATTACACTGTGAGCAAATGAATATAGATGTAGATATCTCTGTTACTGTTCAGGGATATAACATCACTGGTTTACTAGATGATTAGATATAAGATATAATTGTCTCTAATCTTGTGAAATATTTGAAGTGGAAGATTGTTACTTTTCACAGAAGCCTTTGGCAAAAAGCGGTGATAAAAGTCAAGTCTCCATTATCTTGTATTAAGAGTGGTAAACTGTCCTTTTCATTTCAAGGAGTTAATTCACAAGAATTCATTTCTTGAAAATATTATTGTCTTTCTTTTGGATTTCTCAGTACTAGATCTAAGTACAGGTTCTTGAAGTTCAATGCAGTGTTAGAGGCGAAGAATCAAGTGTATTGCAAAGTCTTACACTTTGGTATCTAAGTGTGTCTGCAGGCAGGTATGTATTTATTTCAGAGTAAGGGTATGGAAAGATGTGGAATATATTACAGATTAGACGATGGCTCAGCAATCACTGTTGTCGCCTCCAACAATGAAGAGAATGACAGAATGCACTGACATTTATTTACCTTCAGAAGTTCTGTTATTTTAATGTATTTGCCTTCCAGGAAATTTTTTTTAAATAAAAAAGCATGTACTTTTAAAGATATTCCACTCTTCAAGATTTTCCCTCCTCATGTATAAAGTGTTTTTCCTTTACATTAATGTGTGTGTTTTCCCTGCAGAAAAGTAAAATAATTTTCAGTTGTTATGGGATCTGTGAAAGAATGCTAGAGAGAATATCAAAGTGTAGGTGTAATATAATTCCTTTTCCAGTGTGCTGCCCTGCTGGGCTTGGTAATGGCACATGCTTAGCACAATGGGGAAATAAGATTCAGTGATATTTCACCAGGATTTTAGGGTTCTGGTAGGGATGGACTACATTGTCCCTAAAGACCTTGTGAAAGGAAAGTGGGAAACAAGAAAGAGTGACAGATTGTGATAATCAAGATTCACTCACTTAACAAGATTGTATTTAGGCAAGAGTAGTGTACACATGAACACGTGTAGGTTTTATTTTTGCACTTGAGTGAAGAAGTATTCCTGGAATTCTATGTAGAATTATTGTGATAGGCATGATTTGTTGCAAGGCATTCTGTCTTCAACTGCAGTGGGCACCTAGAAAGTTCATGTAATCATGTGAAGTAATAAATAAAGGAAATGCATTGCTATGTTGCATGGCTCAACTAGTGTCGTGACAATCAACAAGACCACGAAAGCTGTGTCTTCAAAATTTTTACAAAACAGGAAAATATTTTGTTTTCTTCTCGTTTTTAAGCTCATTTATCCATAATCCTGCACTCACTCTATAAGACAAACAAGCTCTAACCTACTTATTTGATTAAAGAGGTAACAGCTTTTAGTGAAAATAGCTAACATTGGGTTGTCAGGATTTGATCTAATTTTGATAGATATGTGGAGAAACTAGCACAAGGTACAAAATGAAAAAAGTAACAGTGGAGCATTACTATATTTATGATGTAGAAAGCTAGTATGCTTTGATCTTTTTTTATCTCAATATTTAGCTATCCCACTGGAAAATCATGTTATTATTCTATATGTCAGTTAATACTGCATAGTAAATATTAACTGAATTGGTGGAGAAATAATTATACTCAAGGACATTCCCAATATCAATTCATTGTAGTTTCTTTGGAAATAGAGATGAAAATCATGAAGTTTAGATAGATTTTTGAAGGATGAAATATGACTTTCTGATTAATTTTAACTTTTTAGACAAACAATAGTGTTCAAAGACTGTGTTTAGGGCAAATGAAACTCTGCCAAAATAAATTGTGCTCATTTTCTTCTTGAGGTTCTCAGGGTAGATATTTGACATTATGTAATGAGGTCGATATACAGTTCAGGTATTAGAATCACTGGACCTTTTAGACTTAAAAGAAAAAGAAGCCCTGAGGCACACACTTCTAATCTTAACAGGAATTCCAGTTAGCAGAGGTAAGAGGAAAATGCAGTTCAGAAAGAAACAGATCCTTCTCTTCTGAAGTGACACAACTGAGCAATCAGAGCCAACTGAATGAAACTCCTCTAGGCAAAAAGATGAAGCTCTGCAAGAAGCAGTAATGTTTCTCAATCACACTTTTGCAAAGGCCATCCAGTGGAAATGGATTGCAGAATAATACAGAGTGAACCTGCTAACTGGAAATATTTCATCCTTCTTTGTATGGGGCAATGCCAGTGTTTAGATCTAATGGTAATTTACCTAAAAATAAGATAATTTTTCTTATTTTTGTACAATATGTTTTTTCCCTTGGATGCTAACTTTATGTGTTGAAGGGGAAATTCTTGACTCAGATTGTGTGTCTATTCTTGTCAATAATTTAAAACCTTTTAATAACTCAAATGCTTTTCCACTGGATTTTGAAAAAAAACCCAAACAAACAAACATTTCCGCACTTCAACTGAGAATGAAGATAGAGTCATCTTTTTCCCAGAAGTGTCTTTTTCAAATTACAAACACAAGAAACAAGAACAGGGACATGACAGGGAGATTTGGCCGATTATGTTTACTTGTGCAAATTTAGTGATTAATAATAGATTGGAATGCTTTGACTTTATTACTTTTGCTCTCTCAAATGAAATAAAGTCAAAGCATAAAGAAAGAAGCAGTGTCTTTTAACTTCAGCACACATTGTTTGCAGACATTCAATAAAATCACCAGAGACAAGAAAAACAAATATATATGAAGAACAGATGCATTAATAGAAGCTCTGAATTTCTCTAAATTTCGCTGAAACATCTGCATAAGCCTAAGAAGAAATATATCCCTCCTGCTCCTGTGCAGGCTGTTTGGCATAGCAGAAAACCCCCTGAGCTCTGCAGCCTTGCACTTCAGTTCCTAATGAGTGGCAGTGTGATGCCTCTGCAAAAGCCAGAGCAGCATGAATTTTGAACTAGCTGAGCCAGTGTCTGAGCTTTTTTGAGCTCTGAGATTGCTGTGAGAACAACCAGCAAAGCCTGCAGATACCATGGCTACCAGCAGACAGTCAGCAGGTATAATTGGCTACTCTGAACTGTAGAGGCATATATGTTAGCTCATGTCAGTACAATATAGAATAAGCTCCAGGACTCTAGCTGTATTAATTAGAGGAGGAAGGAAAATTCTAGCTGCTTCTAGATACATACAGTAGACCCTTCTACCCCATTAAAGGTGAAGTAATACATGCTAAAGTGTTAGACCCTTTTCATAGGAATGACATTTAAATGAGGAAGACTATATTTAATATGAGCTGAGAAAGTAAGGCCTAAAACACAATCAAAACTTGCTCTGAAAAAAATTTTCCTTGTCTTCTCAGTCCTGTTTTAAGATAACAAATACTGAAAATGCTCCTTCTAAGTTTTTCTTTTCAGTTCTTCATATATATTTTTTTAAGTTTCAAATCATTGCTCAAGTTTTACTTCCATCACCCTCCAAAAAAAATAAAAAAAGAAAAATTGAGCAAATCAAGCTGCCTTTTTATTTTTTTTGTTCATTTTGGATTTTCTATTGCAGTGGCATTGTTTTTTCAGTTTTTTGTTTTTGTTTTTGTTTTTAAATAGACAAAACTCTTTCCTTCCACTGGTATTATGCTTTTATCTGGGCTTTTTGTTTTCCTTTCACTTCATTCTTGTAGCTTGTTCTTCTTATTTTTCACAATGTTTACTTGAAGCTGTACCTCATATTTTCTGGTGTAGATAAGTTCCTTCAGATTAAAGGGCAAATACAAAACAAATAGCATTTTTTCTTAGTGTATAATATGCTCTAGGTACATAGAGTTTACTACTAGTAAACTAGTAGTAGTTTTAGAAGTAGAAGTTGTATTCAGGTGTGAAAGCGTGTACTGGTTAAAAGTCTTAAATTGCACTTAAGTACATGTGAAAAATTTCTAGACCACAAGTAAAAAGTATGTTTATAAATGTAAGTCAAAGCCTAAACAGTGATGTGGTTATATTAAAGATCTTGGAAACTTCAACAACAGCCAGAATTTTTATTTGAAACCATTAATTTTTAAATTAGATATTAAAAAAAAAAATTAATGTGTTTGCCATTAATTGTTAGATTTTCTTAATTCAAAGTTTGTGACAAGGAGCAGTGAGATAAATGTGCTTTTATTTTTCTCATATATCAAATTCATGGCAGTATTCTTGCTTAAACAGTCTAAAAATATCCAGCTATCAAATTCCTAATAACAATATTTATGATTTGAAAAAACTATCTGTACCTACCACTATAGGAATCACTTAATATATACTGATCTTGCATCTAATGCAACCCTGTCTGCATGAAAAAGTAACCTGATAATTACTTCATATTTATTGTAAGACAATAATATTGTATAATATAGCATAATATAGTATAGTATATTATAGTATAGTAAAATATAATACTATATAATATAAGTAATCTAAATATATGAAGTACATTTTTGTTAGTCATAAACTTTAAAAGCTGTAATTAAAACTCATAATTGCAATTAGTCTCAGCATTTCTCCTTTCTCTTCGCTGGAAGTGTGATCATTGGGATAAAATGGTGTGCAATTTTTAATACCAATACATCTGGGAAATCAAAATTTCCATTCTGTAAGAAAATGATTTGATTTTACTAAAATTCTACTTGGATAAACTGTAACTCAGAATCTTTCTGCACAACAAGATGAAAAATTATTTAAAACCTAAATTCCTATTGTTTGAACATATTTTTAAGGATAAAAACCAACATTCTTACTGAGTACTTTTCTCTCTGATAAGAAGAAAAATATATAAAAAAGAGAAAAATATACATGGATGCCACTTACTCTTCAGAGAATGGCTCTTAGGACAAATGCACCCTGGGAACTCTTTACTTGTATGTATTTATACAAGATCCTTTTATACTCTTTTGAAATTGTTGAAGTTTGTCCTCTGAATTCTTACTTTGATGAGCAGTCTTTTGGTGTACGGTTCCCTCTGCAATAAAAACTCATGGGAAATTAAAAAAAAAAAAATCAGGGTTAAATTCAGAAGGTTAAAAATCCTTTCTACATTTGCCTTATATCCAGGAGCTCAGTTTTATTCCTCGTCACAACTCTGAAGAGTGTTGTTCTGTTGGCACCCGATGACACTTTTTTTTAGCAACCTCCTCCCATGGGTTTGTCAGTCTCTCATATTCAGTGTTTAAACCCTAGAAGACGGAGGGTTTAATTTACCGTAAAGCTTTCTTACAGTACAGGATAATTCAATTTTTATTAAACATAGAGTGGATTCAAACACATTAGAATATTGTATCTCCCAAAGGGATAGTAAGTGTGTTCTTTGGTGTTCTAACACCTCTAAGTATTATTACAGTGCAACCATTGAACTAGTTGTTTGCAGTCTGGGTGAGCTTCTTACCAAGCTGAGTGGTGTTGTTGACACACCTGAGGGGCAGGATGCCATTCAGAGGGACCTGGACAAGCTCAAGAAATAGCCAATGAAGTTTAATATGACCAAGTTCACGGTGCTGCACCTGGGTCAGGACAAGCCCCATTACCGACACAAACTGAAGGACAGACAAATTGAGATAAGCCCTGCTGAGAAGGACTTGAGGGTGCTGGTCATGAGGGTCTGGACATGAGCTAGTAAAGCGCACTCGGAGCACAGAGAGCCAACTGTGTCCCGGGCTGCATCCAAAGCAGCGTGGCCAGCAGGGTGAGGGAGGGGATTCTGCCCCTCTGCTCTGCTCTGCCCTGGTGAAACCCCACCTGGAGTGCTGCATCCAGCTCTGGGGTCCCCAGCACAGGAAAGACATGGGCTTGTTTGGAGCAAGCCCAGAGATGGCCACCAAGATGATCTCCTCTTGTAGAAGGAAAGATTGAGATAATTGGCTTTGTTCAACCTGGAAAAGAAAAGGCTTCAGGGTAATATCATCACAGCCCTCCAGTACCTGAAGGGAGCACACAAGAAAGAAAGAAAGGGACTTTTTAGAAGAACAGGTAGTGACAGAATAGGGAATGCATTTGAACTAAAAGACAGTAGATTTAGATTAGATATTAGGAGGAAATTCTTCACTATGAGGGTGGTGAGGCACTGAACAGGCTGCCCAGAGAAGCTGTGGTTGTCCCATCCCTAGGGGTGTTAAGAGTCAGGCTGGAAGAACATGTGAGCAACCTGGTCTATTGAAAGGTGTCCATGGCAGGGAGGTTGGAACTAAATGATCTTTAAGGTCTTTTCCAATCTGAACCATTCTTTGATTCTCTCATAAATACACTGCTGTAATTTTTTCAGGCATACTATCCACAGGTTATCTGTAAAATAAAATTTGGCTCACTGTTTCTGATGGTTATACTGCAACTATCACCAGTAGTATGAGGAAAAAATTACCTAAGTTCTCCATTTTACTATTTCTTCTCAGTTATGTATTACTGATTCTACATATTTTCTTCCTCTATTACATCAGTTTGTTTGATAGTGCAATTTACCTAGAAGTAAAGGTGATCTAAGGCAATGCAGATAGATGTGACTGAATGCTCGGCTCATTGTATACAAATAGGGTCAAGAAGGGGTTGTGTCTTTGACTGCTTTTCCTCCTACAGTTCCTCTACTACATCAGCATAAAAACTCATTTTACCTGCAGGCAATTGATTTGGCATTGGTTTAGAGCATATGTTTATGTATAAACATGGGCAGTGTATACCAAATGGTACAGTAAAACAACCTGCCAAGTCCAATCAATTTGCATTGGATAATGCTTCCTTGTTTCTGTTATGGTTTTTCTACAGGCTTTATGTCGATAGGTGTTGTGTGGCACAGGAACCATGTTGGTAGGATGACTCCTGTGGAGTACTCCCATCCCATTCTCCAACATTATGTTTTGCAGACATAAACTAAGTAAGAATGCAGTAATAATGACTGCCAGTGAATATTTCTTCTTAGGTATTCTTTTCCTTCTATTTTTTTTTTGCTTACTGTTACTTTTTTTACTGAGCACTTTTCTAACACTCTTTTTTACTAGCATGGCTTTTCCCTGAAAGTAACNCATTAATTTTTTTTTTTTGGGTTTTTTTTCCTTTTTTTTTTTTTTTGCTTACTGTTACTTTTTTTACTGAGCACTTTTCTAACACTCTTTTTTACTAGCATGGCTTTTCCCTGAAAGTAACAGTGCCTTTGACCTCAGCATTAGTGTCATGGGGATTAAATAAAATCACTGAAATACTTAAATTTGTAAATTCTTGCTTAAATGCTCTGGAGTGTGAACATTTTATTAACTAAACCCCTGAGCGTATTATTATATTTATTTCCTTCACACACTGTTACTCTCCACTGATGAAAGAGTAATTTTGTATACATTTAATATAAAATAAAAGACCATTGCCATGAGAAATTCATCACTGAAATTCAACAGACTGTATAGAAAAAATGCAAGAGATTTTTGTGGTTTTGGTCAGTGACTTTACTGCAATTAATAGTTATGCAATGGGAAGATAAACTTAACTATAAGATAACATATGATAGCACACACCTGTTTTTAAATTTCTGACAGTCCTATTCTTCCACTCTTAGAAGTGTGAATATTAATGATAACAGAAGGACAGAGGAAAGCTCAAAACAGAACTAGTGTTTCAAACCATAAAATTATTATTTTAAGGTGTACTTAAAGAGGGCCAAGAAAAAGATGATACGCAGATCACCTAAATCTACTAAAATTAACTATAACAGGAAATTTTCTGTCTCTGTATTCTAACCAAAGAAGAACCAAAACCACCCAAAGTGAAGTAGGTTTAATTTTCTTAAGGAAAATTTCTGATTATTTATGCTCATAAGGAAGTATCTTAAATGAAAGTTACATTGAAAACTGGAACAGAATTAGACTTGATTTTAATGGCCTTTAGCGTATATATTTCATTAAAACATGTATGTTTATTACTAATTTAACTTACCTATCCACTTCCACTCCTTATCTTCATAATTTGTAAAGAAATTGGCTCTTGCTGGTGCTTATATTTTCCCTGACTCTTAAACTGAAAAAGAAAGTACAAATTGGAAGTATGGCAGCAGTTACAACTCAGTAGAGAAGGATATCATTACAATATACAAGGGTCTATTGTCATTTGAGAGATCTCTCTTTTCTTCCAATCTAATTTGTAGAATTTTTGCTAACTCCTAATATCCTTTTTGTGATGTAGTTTTGTGTTTGTTTTTTTCATTCAGGGGGAGATGCAGCACTTTTAGTTTGCTATAATTGCCTCAGTGCATATGTATAGTGTGTTTGATTTTATAGAAAAAGAAGTCCAGAAAGCCTGAATGTATGAATCTACACCACCTTCTTTATTGAGCTGATCAACTAACACTCTTCTTTAGCCAATTCATTTTGGATTTTGAGCTCCAAGCTTTACAAATGTAATCTGAACACAATCAACCAATGACTAGTCAGTACAAGATTTTTCTATGTGGTTAGGTCTTCCAAAAAATTTACAATTACCTCATCTAAAATATTCAGTACTTTCTAAAATATGTTTAAAACTCTTTTAGCTTAATTCTGTGACAGTTTTGACTAATTCATTAAGTAATATCTGGAATACAGACAGTGTTATTATTTGGTTTCTAATTGATAGCTAAGAATGCAAAGACTAATTATAACATAGTATCACCAGTATTTACCTCTCTAAAACTAGCTGTTTTTAACAGATACAAGTCTGACCATATCTAAATGATTCCTTTGACTTTGTGGTGAAATTGATAGAATAGTAGAAGTTTATATTACTTTATTTTTCTAAACTAGTTTTGATCCAAACGAGTTCTACTATAGTCCTTTTCTCATATAAGAAATAATGTGGACTATACTAGTATACATGGCCACCTAAACTTTTTCTTCCTTTGCTATTTTTTTTAGCAGCTTACAATTTTGCTACACTACCATGATTCTGCTAGGTCCAAAATTTCTACACTTTCTTGCCTCTGCAACTTGCTTTCAATGTGCAACTTCATAGCTATTCCTAAATGAACTCTTAGCTCAAGAGGTAGAGCACTCAGCATGTGAGAGACAGTGGGATTGATACCTGCATTCTCCATTGTTATTTGACCCTGAAACTAGCTCAATTGGTTAGAATGTGGTGCTAAAAATGCCAGTGTCATGGGTTTGGTCCCTGTGTGGGCCATTCACATAAGAGTTGGACTTGCTGATCCTTGTGATTCCCCTCAAATGAAGGCTATTTTGCTATTTTTTTTCATTAAGAAAAATTTGGTTAATTAAATTCATCATGTCTGTAACTTTATTCCCAAATCAGTATTGGGGATTTTTTTTATTGCTGTCATCCCTGCCTAGAAGCTCTGATGTCTTTTCTCCCCCTGCCTTTTAAAAAAAAAAAGGAAAAAAATTTGTTCCTCTCACCAAACATTTTACACTGAGACACAATGATATTATTCTGTACATATCATAGAGTTTCTGTAAGGTGGAAAAATACAGCAAAATGCAAACCCAAAGTAGTATAAATTACATCATTCATAACATATGGGAAGACAAAAATAGATTCTCTTATTACAGAGTTAAAAGTCTTGTTCTCAAAATAAAAAAAAATCTCATAAAGACAGCTCTGCTTACATCTTTCTGGTCTCTAGATGTCTGCTTTCAGGTACCTTTCACTTAATTATGTGCTTGAGTAAGTCACAGAATGCTTTAAATAAAGCTAAATGTGCCATTATTATTAAAATAATCTGCAGGAAGGAAGTAGTGAAAGTCAAGCTTCTTTAACCTTATTCTAAACATTAAGCTAGCTTCAATTCTTCTAAAATTGCTATCCAAAATGGCTGAATATATGTAAGTTGAACAGGACTGTGCTCTGAATATAAAACAGAAGCCATTTGAGAACATTACACTACCACTTGCTTTCCTGTGAAATTTCAAAAAGAATTTATATATTGTACAGGAACCTTCTGTTTTCAAGGACTTTTTCTTTTTTTTTTTACCTTTTCTTGTTGCGTTTTAATTGGCTTTCACTTTACATATTCTTCTTTTTATTCCATTCAGATTGCTACAGAAACATTTCTCTGTTAAAGGTATGAAATATTTTTATTCATATTAACAGCAAGTTTTGTCTTCAGTTTTTGTGTCCAGTGTTTGTCTGGATATAAAATATGATAGAAGAAATGAGAAGTTGCCTCAGTTCTGCTGCTATAACTGTCTGATCTAAGAAGTATAGAGAAGGCCTATCAAAAAAAAGATAAGGGTTTGGAATGCATATTTTGGGATAAAGAAAACAAATTAGGAGGCAAGAGGGAGGACATAGGACTAGCATAAAAGGGCGACAAGCACTGAAATTCAGCTGTTGACACCAGGACTGCAAAGGAAATATGGAATTTACTTTAAAGCAAATGTTTGGAGTGATTAAAGGCCTCATGCTAGGATAAAGCCCAAAACTGTAGCAGAATTAGGCTAGGGATAACCTGGTTGTGACTATGCGACAGCAAATAAAGTATTGTTTTGGAGACTGATCAGCACATGTTCCTAAAGATTCTGGAATATACTAGGGAGTCTGGGTGACTTACTTTTTTCCACTTTTCTGAATATCCATGAAAGTAATTGATAAATCTGTTTCAAGTACGACATAAGCAGAATAAATCTGTTTAGTATCATGAAAATTATATGAAAAAATCCATCAGGTTCTCACTCCTGGATTCCAGAGTCAGAGATAGAGGGGTTTGAAGTACAAAATTATAAGACAGCAGAAATTGCTCTGAACCTAGGCTAGAAAAATAAGTAGGTTTTGGCCTTGATCCTGAGGTACTCTGCATAAAATTTCTGCCTTAAGGAACAATGTCAAGTGCTTTGTTCTCAGCACAGGGATTAAATACTTTCAAAATAATACCTATATGTTGGGTAATGATCTGCTTTCTACTCTGATTTAAGACACATAACAGCAGTGCATTATTTCCGTTAAACTATGGAACTCAAGAAATATCATCATTTCCTTTTATTACTTATTTTCCTTCATCTTTTCCTGCACCAAATAATATCTGTCAGGCATCTTCACTGAGTGAATAGAACAATTAATATTTTCAGAGCAAGAGGTTTATTCATCAGCTCTATTATAAGACCAAAAAAAGACTACAAGTTTTTCAAGGTAATATATTATTTCAGGTTATTACTCAAGGCATAAATACTTAGTTCTGTGCAAATCTATTTAAAATTGTGTTTCAATTTAGTAATCTTGCAAAACCAGATTTTGGTTCAAAGTAGTGGAGCATGTAGGGCCACCAAATTCTTCCACACTCGGCCTATAATAGAGTTTTTCCAGGCAGCTCACAAAGAGGTTGTTCATCACACAGTGTCTTTTCCAAACGTGTTGTGAAAAGGAATTTAGTGAAGGGTCAAGTTTCTTTCAGAAGAGACTTATTAAATTCAAGGGGACTAAGATTTCACAAAGCACATCTGTGTCATGTGGATGAAATTGCCACCTTTCACATAACAAAAAGAACTAACCACCACAGACAAAGAAAATAGGGAAACATGGAATCCAGGGTGCTGGCTGCTCCTCAGCAGTTGAGTAGGAAGGACAAGAGGACCAGTGCAGTAATAACACAATCAGAGGGCCTGTAACACAAGACCTGGGGCATCTTTCCTGCACAAAACACAAAGAAAAAAAGTTGGAAGAGAGAATAACAGCCACTAGCTGTAACAGACTGTGAAGTGGTTCCTATGTCTATATTCTTTAGATGACTTAATCCAGGAAGTCTGGTTGCTCTCAGAGAAAACTCTTAACTCTAATCAAAGTATAATAAAAAAGGATGAATGCATGCAGATCTCATAGGTCTCACAAGGTCTTGTTATTTCTTCAGTACACATCACATGCAAAATCTGCTTTTTAACATAGAACAGATGGAAAAATATCTTACTGTTTTCCTTGGTACCATGAAAAGAAAACATAAGTACACCAACTTTCCCGCATAATATATTTAGCTTTTGATTCCAGCATGATCTCAGAAGTTAAATTTAGGATAATAACATTATTCTCTACCAGATATCTTGGGCTTCTGAGAATTCTTGGATTGGAAATGCTACTCAGCTAATAAATTTTTCTAAAATGAATCATTCTGCAATTTTTTTACAAATGAGCAAGCCATGCCATTGGCCTTCCAGTATTAGTATAAATAACAATCAGATCAATTGATAGAGTCCTGTGAAAAATGGTTTTATTTCACATTGACCTAATTAAACATCAGAGTAATTCAGACTGGTGTACGGACTCTGACAGCTCAACATTAATAAATCCCTTGTGTCTGAGTGTCAGGGAGCAGCCAAACTGCCCTGCAAAGAGAACAAGCCCTGAGGTGAGGAGGAGCCTAGAGCAGACCATGCTCTCATGAGCTCCTGCAATCTCATGGAGTCTGACAATCGTGGGCACCACTAGGAGCTGGTAAAAGCATATATTAACAGCACTGTGAAAGGTGAAGGAACAAACCAGCTCCAAAGGCCATTTTGCTCAAGGAGGAAGGCACAAGCAGAAGTAAAATGAGACAGAACTTTTGTCCAGATGGAGTCCAGACCTAATCAGAAAAAAAACCAAACCACAGAACAGCACAACTACTATACAACCATAGCCAGGAGTGAGACATCCTAGATTAGCTTAAATGGAGCCCTGGGCCCATGAAAGGAATAGGAAATCCCTCAGGTGAGGCTAGTCAGGGACATTAAGTTCCTCAGGACCCTGACACATAGATGCTTTGCTTCACAGTCAGCTTAAAATTGAAAGGTCTAGGGTAAATAATTACCACTGTCACTTCTTAGGAATGTCTCAATGCTTTAGCCCTTTTGAGAAGCTATGAAAAGTATTTCACTTCCCAGTTCTTTCAGAATTGAGTGTATTCCCTGAAAGGTTCCTCAGGAAATAAAGAACCAATAATTGAGTCAACAAGACCAAATTTTTGAAACATATCTAGTCAATTAACACCCAAGCCAAGATTATGATATTGCTTAACTACTGATATTGTATCATGATTAAAAATGTAGAGAGAAAGTTTATGAAAAAGCAGTAAGATGTTAGAAGGAAACTGCATATCTATGTCTACGATCCAAAAGATCAAAGTTCAGATATTTTCAATCAACCATAAGATCTTTATGTTTCAATTTGCCTAATGAAGTGTGTTATTGCTTTCTTGAGTGGCAAAAGAACAATTTTTACTTGTATAGTACCTTCTTTATAGCAGCAATTTGGGTACAATACCTGTAATTGCAATGAAAAAATTAACCAGAACAGTCAAATCCTTCTACTTCAAGCTTGGCAACACAGTTCATTTCAGGGATTTGTTAGCAATATCTACAAGAAATTGTAGGAAAAACTTAAGTATCCTTACCCAAGGCAAAATGTTGATCAGATTAGCAATTGAAACTTCTTTCTAGGGAATACTTTTTAAGCTCCATGATACTTTTCTCTTAGTGCTTGTTCAAACATATTTTGGGTACGAATGGTGCCTTTTCCAAATTATATGTAAAGAGCAAAAAAACAATGTTGCAAGGTAGAGGGGTAGCTGATTTATGGTTTTGTGATCTCAGATGTAAGTATGTTACTTGACAAATCTGGATATTCTGAGAATTCTGCTGGAAATATTGACAAGCAAGGAAGCAAGAAAGTGAGAAGAATGGGGAGAGAACAGGTCCTGTTTTCAGTTTTTCTATCATATTAAGGACAACAATCTTACGGTAACAATCTGATGCTTTTGGTAGAATGCATTTTAATTAATTTAAATAAGTTATTAAAGCATTCCAAGCAGTCTAGGTTAAGGAAATATCTGCCATCAGTTTGCCTGAAAACATAAACTGGAGTTATTGGAAGGACTGTAATTGCAAGTCACCTCTCTAGACTTTCTAAAGAGACTAGGCTTTTGAAAGATCGGGTGCTAGCTCAAATATAAGACAGAGAAGACACTGCAGACTTCTGATCTTTGGGACCATATTTCCCCAACTGTAGTTAATTGCCCCAGAACCCATAGCACAATTAACACTCCATAAAATGCCTTATTTCTGGATTTGATATGTTCCATGCATGCATTTGGATAAAAAAAGG
Organism: Phainopepla nitens; assembly: GCA_013400175.1. NCBI lineage: Eukaryota > Metazoa > Chordata > Aves > Passeriformes > Bombycillidae > Phainopepla > Phainopepla nitens. Next base: position 146,042 of record VXBQ01012290.1, read on the forward strand.
CTTGGAAACGCTGGTAAGAGAAGAACCAGGGATGATAACTAGTCTAAGAATGTAGTTTGTGGGCCTCTACATTGCTGAGTTACAGCACAGCATCGAGGAAGTTTTAAGAGACAGGGTGCAGATCATAAACACTCGGTTGAAAAAAAAAAGATTGGTGTCATGCAGATTTAGCACTGTATCTGATTGACACAAATGGAATGGTAGCTTTGAAACATGTTATTGGTACAAAATTGTGAAGTTAGATGCTTGGGACAGATTGTCTAAATTCCTACATAGATCTGTCATGGCTATGAGTGCAAAATTTACTGGGGAAAAGCCTAAAGAGGTTTACCTGATGATTGAAGACTGTTCTGAACAACTTATGTACTCTGCAAGGAAACCCCATTGTGTCAGCTCCTAAGACCAGAACTTGCTTTTACATTGGTCTGGAGAAGGTTCATTGGTAGGATAAATGACTGTATTTGTTTTGTCCAGGTACCTGTGAGATGGTCTTCACAAAAGGCTGGGAAGAAAAGGGCATGATGAATTAAGAATATATTTTTCATTTAAGAAAAATGTCTTTGTAATGTCAGATCATATTTTTGATTTTTATGTTTATATTTATATTTATTCTTTCCAACACATTCAATTGTTGTTTAAAGGATTCCTAGTTCCGAATATTGCTATATCCATAAAAAGTCACTCCTTTATGGAATCCAGAGAAATTCTATTCTTCAACTGCACACTGTACAAATTGGTTGCACAAACTAACTATTCATAATGTGAAGAGACATTATCTTTGCTATTCCAAAATATGGAATGGCATGCTTCCTTTTGCAGTGAAAGTTAATGTTTCTGTTCCACCCCTACAGAAATCACAATGCAGAGTTAGACACTTTAAATGGAAATGCTATAAATAATTATATTCTCACAATCTAAATCTCTGAAGGAAACTATTAAATGTCACCAATAACTCAGATGAGATTCACCATTCCATTTATTTGGTGCCCTCATAACTGAATTTTTACAAGTTAAATTTAGGAGAAATTACCAACATTTTAATTTTGTCATTAATTAATTGAACTATATAGAGGAACACATTCTCAATAGGGTTTAAAAATAAAATAACCAATTAAAATAGCGAAATATTATTAATAATGCTAATATCATCATCATCATCATCATCACAAAACACTCCTCCAAAAGAAACCCCCAACACCAAATTATCACAAAAACCCAAAAATCCATGGCTTGGACATGAAGAAATTTTGAAATACCTGGTAAAAAACGTTATATTAAATGTGTTGCTTGATTTATCAGGGTCCAATGTTCTCGTGAAATGGTTATAATTAGGCAATACAATCTAAAAAATATAAATACAAGACTTAAGAGATGCTGAACAAATTACTTTGCATCTTGTGTTTCAATTACTTTTGTTGAAAAATTGAGATTATGAAGATAATCTCATTTGCATCCAGTGTGAGATCAGCAAGTAAAGAACAATACAAAAATGCAAAGTTATTGTCAACATCAATAGCAATTTAATTTGACCTCAAGAAAAGTAAATTAGGAGCAGCTCTTCTGATTTTAATGGAATTTTACTAGTTTGTAGTTACCTGCATTTAGAAAAGACTGACTAAGAAGCTGTGAAGATTGAACTGCACAGAGAAATAGGTTCATTATTAAATACAGACAAACGAATGCTTTACAGATTACCTGGAACTCTCATGATAGAGTGTCTTGCTAATACCTCTCTCAGTCTCTCTTCCTGTGAAATGCACTAGATCTGGGAGCCCTAAGGAAAAGATTGAACGTATCTGATCTGGTTTGTACATGTTATTTGATTTCTAGTAAAATTAAGAGAACATAAGAAGAGGAACTCTCAATGGAAAGAATCAAGAATTAAAAAGAGCACAAAGACTAAAAAATTTCCTACATCTTCCTATAGCTCAGATTTGAGCTTCATTAATTTATATAATATGTAAAGTAAGCTGGTTTTAATACACTCTACTATAATTATTTTTTTAAAATATGACTATAAAATTATAATAATCTAAAACTGAATTTGCTATCATCATTGTTCTGGAAATAGTGGTGCAAATTTATTTTCTGGAATTTCAAAGAACTGAATAGCTTCCTTTTTTTGTTGTTTTAAAGATACTTTTACATTAGTTCAACTAGAAAAGTTCACATTACTTATAACATGAGCCTTACTATAACATGAGCCAGAAATAAGATATTACTGCTGTTCCTATAAAGTCTTTCTTTAGATCTGAGAGCATCGTAGACAGATGGTCAGGAAGCTCTCTAGTATATGGCTCATTTACAAAAGTAATTTTTTATTCATGGGTAAGAAGTTTTGTTGTTCTTTCTCAGTTTTCTAACAGATTTTGAGCAACTTTTGGTAACTTTTTTGACGCAATAAACTGACTTGGACATGCTTCACCTGACATTAGGTCTGTATTTTTCAACAAAGAGCCTTTAATATGACACCAGGGAGAAAACAGTCTTTTCATAGCAATTTGTGCTAACCTTTCAAAGAGACCTTGCTAGATGCTGCTGGTGTTCACAAGTGATAGTGATCATGTCATGTCTTTAGACAGATTACTTAAAAATTTCCAGCTATAGAAAGGACTAAAGTCAGAAACAGAGATGAACAATTTTGTATCTCAGAAAGGTGACAGTACTGACATCAATCCAGTGATTAGTACATACCACGATTATAAACACACACTCAACCTCCTAAACACACAGAGAACTATGATCCTACTGAAAAAATATATTTTTACAAGAGCTCCATGAAAACTCAGGAATGTGCTCAAAATTTCCATCAAGCATACTTCAATTGCAAATAATTTAGAGCACAATTTTCATTAATTCAATCAATAGCCATTTTACCCCTGAGTCTGTAAACAGGAATTCAGATCCATCTAATTAAAATGGATTGTTACCTATGACATACAATGTGCCACAGAGCTTCAGAACAAGACTTTTAGGCTGAGGGCTGAGGTTTCATTGAGTAAGTTACTTAATACTTTCTCCTTTTGATATCAAAGCTTTTCTGTTGGAATGATCACGCAGACTTTTGAGATGAAGAATATTTTTTGTTTTCCATTAGGTAAGGAAAATAGTTTTCTTTTCTCAAGAGGTGTTTTCTGGTTTTGGTGTTTTGTTTTTTTTAAAATACAAAGTAGTTTTAGAAGTTAATTAGCTAACTATGTAGGGCTAAAGTGAGCCAGTATAATCACATCTTTACTGATGATTAAATCAAACTGCTTTAAAGAAAATCACTGTGTGCAGTTTTTTTCTTTGGGAATATAATAAAAATGAACTCTTCAAATTCTATTTAGATGTAAATACTAGCAATAAGACAATACCAAATGCTAGTAAAATGATCTAATGATTGTTAGTAAGAATTACAAACATTCATTAAGAGACTCCCTCTCCCCTAATACCTTTTCATATTTATGCTTCACTAGAGAGATGAAAACATTCTGGTTTGGTTTTGGTTGTTTGTTTGTACACAGGTATTTTTGGAAAATTTTAGCAAGACTGCAGTGTGTGGCCTAACAATCCACATAGCCCTGCGAGCAGAGGTTGTGACTCTAATAAACATGCTAACTAGGGCCACTTTAAAGATATCCCCTAAGCTGTAAATGCCCTGGGTGATTACAGACACATTTCAGGTTAGATCGTTGTGGTTTTCAGGATTATCAGCTCTCTCACAGCCACTGGTATATAATCTTGATTCACATTTTCTTATTTTGAAATATTTAAACCTGTTGCAGATTAAGTCACTACACCCAGTTCATTTGGATAACAATTGCAGGTATATTGTGGTCTCTAAACACTCCATATTATTTCAACAGTAATTGCTTTATAATTTCACAGAGCCTTTGTGCCAGATTCCTTTCTTTATGGATTCAGATGCTTTTTCATTCTTTGGAAACCAATGATAGTTTAATTACATTAATCTTGAATCTGCTTGTTTTAGGCTCCTTGCATAAGCTAAACTTCATTTAGTGAAAAACCCCCCAAAATAGAAACATATTTTCAGTCTAACTCCCCCCAATCAAAGTAAGGTCGCCCGGGTGTTATCACTCAGGGCCACATCCTGTTGAATTTTCAGTACCTCCAACAGTGGAGACTTCACAATGTCTCTGTGTAACCTCTTCTTGTCTCTAACCTCCTAGCTGAAAGTGTTTTCTTATTTTAACATCTAATTTCTTGTGTTTTGGTTTGTGCCCTTAGTGCCTTGTCCGCTCACTGGGCACTGCTCAGAAGAGTTTATTCTTTCTACTTTGGACCATCATACATTTTTATCTGTTGTTCAGACGCCCCTGACCCTGCTCGTCTCCAGGCTGAAAAATTGCAGCTCTCTCAACATTTCCTTGTATGCCAGGTGATTCAGTCCCTTTATCAGCTTTGTGACTCTGTTGATCTTGCTCCAGCCTGTGTCCATCTGTCTAGTACTGGGGAGGCCAAAGCAGGACCCAGCACTCCAGATGTGTCTCATCAGGGCTGAGCAGGAGGAAAGGATCAGCTCCCTCAATCTGCTGACTTTGCTCTTCCCAACGTGGCCACAAGTAATGTTAGTTTACATTGTCACAAGAGGTATATTGCTGGCTCATGTTCAACTTCTTGTCCACCAGAACAGTGAAGCAAATCTGTTTCAGTGGGTCCCCAGTATGTGCTGACATATGGGATTATTCATTCCTAGGAACTATACTTTGCATTTTGTGCCCAAAAACTTGATGAGGTTCCTCTTGGTCTGTTTCTGCAGTTTGTTGGTGTCCTTCTGAATGGCAGCTCAACCATCTGGTCCCTGAAGTAGTCCTCTAAGTTTGATACTGTCTGCAGACTAAGGATGTGCTTCTGTCACATTCTGACATGGGTTATTCCTGACTATTTTAAGCAGCACTAGACCCTGTATCAGCCTCTCAGAGCACAATTACTGACTGTCCACCAGCTGGACTTCATGCCACCAATCACTGCAATTTAGGCAGTTTACAGTCTACTTTGTTGACCAATTTTGTAGTCTATTTTTAATCATTTTTTTCTAGGAAGATGCTGCAGGAGCTAGTGCTGAAAACCTTACTAAAGACAGAATAAACAGTACCCACTGGTCTTCTTTCATCCCCCAAACCAGCCATTTCTTTAGAGGAGGCCATCAGATTGGTCAGATTGGTCAGATTTCCCTTTCAGAAATACATGTTTACTATTGCCTATTACCTTCTTGTTCTTAAAAAATTTACAGGTCTAAATAATTTTTAAGTTTTTTTTATTTTTATTTTTAATATTATACTCCATCACCTTCCCAGAGACTGAAGGCTGACCAGACTGGAGTTCCCTGAGCAGTCTAAGTAACAGCTACTAAAAAATCCCACTTAAGCAAGGCATGAAAACCACACTTTTTGGGGTTGTCCAGAAGTAATTTATCACATCACTTCACATCACATTACATCACATCACATCAAATCAGTTGTTGGGTTTAATTAGATTTGAAGATGCCCAGGAAATGAAATAGATAACAGCTTTAAGAGCATTAAACTAGGCTGCTTAAAACCAAACACTATTCATATTTTATTATTTAAACCTGAATCATTTGCATGGTTGGAATGTGTTCAATATCAAGCATCACTATTGCATCTCTGTTGAGCTAAAGTCTTGCATAATTTAATGCTGAAATACTCATACATATTTGGATGATACAAATCAATGCAGTGCTGATATCTAGTTTGAAAAAAGTTGATCGTTATACAAGATACTAACATATTTGGGTTTTATTACAATAACTGCAATGCTGGTTTTGTAATTGGTCTATGTTTTTGAATTTGCTAAATTTTTCCTAGGTATTTAGCTAAAGACTTGGTCTTTTCTCTTTTATTATCCTACTAAGAAGAATGAAATGTCATTTAAGATGAAGACTAGCAGAATCTATATTTTACAAGAAACATGAAGGCTTTTTTAATTTTTGTTTTTTTGATAGCAAATTCCTACTTTATCTAGTAATTATCATGAATGGAAAAAATAAAAGAAAATGAAAGAAAACTAAAAAAATAAAACCCTTTAGAAGACAATGGTTATCAATACTCTAAACCTTACATTATTGAGGTTAAATTTCCCACAATTATAGTTGAATTTTAGTCCAAGCAATATGAATTTTCTCCACACTAAGTGAATCTTCTTGTAAGTCATGAACTGCACACATACTTTGACATAATTGACTCTACCTGGGTATATGAATACCCTAGAGTCAAGCAGTCTGTCATCATGTTGGCACATGGTAAAAAACAAAAAAATATATAGGCAATAACAATAACAACAACATCTTTAATGTTGCTTTACTTCTAGGAAGACCTGAGTCCAACAACTGCCTTCCAAATCTACTTACTGTCATGATTTATGTTCTCCATCACTTACAACTAACTTAGTGCAGACCTTCTAAATTCAGGATATAACTACCTGCTAAGAAGGAATAAGACAAAGACCATTCTTACTCTTTGGTCTCTACTGTACTTGGTTTGGTTACAGTAAATTAATAAAATAAATGTGAATTCAACACAAATATTGAATTCAATAAAGACATCACTTTCACAATTTTCTTTTCGCTGTACTAGGCCTTTCATGGACTTCAAGTATTCTTACCTTAATTAAAAAACTGATACAAAGATTTATGGTTCTTGATCCTGACTTAAAAGACTTTCTATACATTTTACTGACAAAAGATATGATTCTTAAACCTCCATATAACTCAGGCTAAAGCGCTAAAAACATACAGAAATTTAAGTGAGACTCAGATTTGACGTTTTAGCTTTTGCAAACTCAAAAAAAAATTTATTTCAATAAATGCTATTATTTTTCTCTGTTTGTAGTCATATTATTTAAGATCAGTGTGAGTTTTATGTCTTTTTCCACTACATATAAGGTATAGTTCACCACAAATAAGAGGATCAGTAAGTAAAGCTAGTAAGATTTTGCATGAAAATATTGAAAATATTAAAAATATAGCAGTGGTTTGGCTTGGTAGAGTCGAGAATGATATAAGTTCAAGTGGCTTTCAACTTTTTAGAGCTATAGCTTAGTTCTATATTTTTAATAGTGACAGCATGTTCATTTCATTGAATGATGACATCCTTTTGAGAAAGTGATAGGAAGAGTCATGGAACATTTGAGTAAGCATTGCTGATTTGTGGTTGCAGCTCTCGATGCCTGCAGTGTAACTGCCAAGCAGAATTACTGTATCTGCTGTTTATTACACTCAAATGATTGACCTATGTGAATCCTCCTTACCTTGAGCACAACAAACTGCTGACTTAGTTCTATCTTCAAGTAAGTAAAACAGTGACTTTGGAGCCAGCTCAACACTGTTAGTCAAACTTGCATCAAATACATTCCTTGCTTCCATTAGGACTGTCACTTGAAAGTAACTGACTGGAACATAAAATAATTGTCTTTTCTTGCTTTCTCCGCAAATTGTTCAATCACCTTTTTTTTCCTTACAATAGAACGATGGCAGGGTAAATATGCACACACTGACTCCAAAGCTATTTAAAAGCTTTGACCAAAACACATTTTTGTCATGGGAACATTAATAAACAACGCTGGAGATTTCATTATTCATTTAAAGGGGATTTAGAAATGACTGATTACCAATAAGAACATATTTTTTTGTCTGCAAAGGCATCAGTGTTTTCACTTAATATAACTCACAAACAGTTCTAATTTGATAGAAAGAACTGTACAGAAGAAAACAAGAAAAAGAGGGAAATAAAGCTTTTAAAAAAATATCTGAATATCCTTGTATCACTGAGATCCACGCTAGTAAATATCAGGAGATCTGTTAAACTTTGCTGAATCTGTTGTCATTTGCATACAATACATAATGAGTGCATATGGCACACTACATTATGAATTTAGAATATATGATGTTGTAGTAGAAAAAGCTATATTTATCCAGGAAAAATCAGCAAATTGGAAGCAATCTAAGGTTTGGAAACCACACTTTTAAATGGGAAAGCAACTCTAGCTTATCCTGAATTATTTGTAAAAAAAAAGGACATTCAGAATAATTTGCCTAAGAACTAAAAGATTTGTAAGGCCATTGATGGATATAAGCTACATGGACATAGGAGTTCTGACTTTCTTTCAGAAAGGTGAAGCAGGAACTTGATGGGGTGATCTCTCATGTTCCCATCCCTCCTCAATAATTTGGTGATTCTATGGCTCATTGGAGACACAGACATGAATCTGACAGTTTGAAGAGTTTTATTATGAAAAACTAAAATATACTGGATGGAAACACTTAGAAATTAAGTCATCAAAAGTGAAAGAAGAAAGCTGGCAAGAGCTAATCACATCATTTTAATGTCCAAACCATTTTAGTGATCATATGACTTTTTGTGATATATTGCTATTAATGACCAAATTAGTACGATCTCAAGAAACCTGTCCTATAATTAAACGGATTATCTATGAATTTTACCAAATACTTGGGGAAAAAATAGTTACCTAGAGCTTCATATAGTTATCTAGGATATAAGATGATAGTATCCTTAAAAGGTAGGCTTCTCCTTACTTACATAAAGTGACTTATATTGTTATGATTACCAAATCACTTAGGAAAAGACAGTATTTGACCACCCTTTGTTCTAGCCTTTGCAGGGAATTCAATTTCTTCATCAAGACTCTGGAGGTTCCTACAGTGCCAGCCATTTTCCCTGTAAAACAATACCTATAATAGGTTGAGGTTTTTCAAAATTCTTAACATATATTTTTTTTAATATGTGAAAGACTTTCTATACCAATAAGCTAATGTTTCGGGGAATAAACATACCTTTCATGGATGCTAGGCTGTAAATTTCTCTGCAATCAGGAAAAAGACCAAACCAAGTCAAAACCCTCAGAATTTTGCTCTGGTTTTTCAAAAGAGCGATAGGCAGGGAAAAAGAGCTAAATACAAAAAAAAAACCAAAAACAAAACCAAAAAAAAACCCACCAACTAAACCAAAAACCCAAAACCTACTGTCTTAAGAAACCATGCAGAATGATATCAAGATAAGCGTGCCACAGTCACCTGCAGAATTTAGTCCTAGTCCACTTTGAATTTTACAGTGAAGAAACTAATGATTCTTGTCTGAATTTTTCTCAGAATTTCAAAATTTTAAGCAAACTATCCAATGGAAAGATAAAACACACTACTAAGCTTTTATTAACTTCACAAATTTTCATTTTGTCTATGGTCATAGCTCTTCCTTTGAAACCAGTTTCACACCTAATAATGTCACATGACTTTACTACTGTGCATAATTAGCAGAATTACTATATGGCAGAATTCTGAAACACCACTGTAGGCCATCTTTTTTTTGATTTTGTTTTTACATTTATTTATATATACTCACAAATAACATAATTGAATGTAAGGATCACGTAACAGAAATTCATGATGTTTTGGTCGGCTGACACCAGAAAAAAAGATGTTGGTTTGAAACTTATAAAAGTGCAACTGGAAATTTAGCATTTGGTTTCTAACTTACATATTCAAAACTCACACAGACACAAGGAAACAGCCTATATCACTATACTTAATGAGGTGGCTTTGGAAAGAAAAGTCTGGTCGGCATTGTTCACACGTTCATGCTTGAGCATTCTGGCTCATTCAATCAAAATAAGTTTTATATTTCCTGATGATTATATGACTTTGAAGAAAAGAAAAAATTGAAAAGCATTATTTTCCTACTTTTTAATTATTTTTGGCAAAATCAAGGTACACAGTATGCACTGTAGTCTTTTTAATGTTACAGATGGTAGGTCAATTCATATCGATCATAAATGAAACCGTTTAACCCAGCTGTTTAAAGCTGATCACTGCTCACAGATTACTTCTGCAGTTATAAGAGTAAGACAACTAGTAAAGTATTTACTCAAATTAAGAAGAAAATAAAAAAAAGTGAGAAATCATTCTTTTAACCCACAAAACCAAATGCTTCTGAATTCCCAGCCAATGAAGTGCAATACTGTTACTATGAGCAAACAAACACTGAGACATCATTATTAATCCAAAGGTAAAATGAAACACTCAGGCTCCGCTGAAAACAGGGGAGAAAATTTCCTTTTATGATGTGTGCTTGGATTAGAAATGTGCCATACAAAGGAAAAGGGAGTAGTTAGATTTTCCCTTGAAGTACTAAAATATACCTCCTACTGATTACAATGGGAACTAAGCAGCCTTTTATATAACCAAAACATCATGGGAGGATTCCACGTGTGAAAATTCTTAAAAACACTAAGCAAAATTCTTTAAATGTTCTCAAAAGACAAGAGAGAATAATGCAATAGAAGACTTGGAAAGTAGAAGAGATAAATTACTTTTTTTATACACTTTTTTAGGGTTTATGATCTGTAAATATTGTTATATGTGTTCTAAACTCTCTGATCAAAATCCACATTTCCAGAAACAAAGATTTTGCATAATTGGGGTAATTACCAGCCCCACTGGACTTTGTAATTTCTCTGCTTTTTCTGCTGCCTTATCTATTCCACTGGGCTCCTGGGATGAAAGCCAGCTGTGTCTGTTATATGCTCCAACCAGTCACTGGGGGAAGTGGGAATCTTAACTGCTGGAGGTCTTAATGACTCCTGGTTGCACAGTACTATTTATCCGCCATCTAACAGCTTCAAAATTGCTTTCATGGCCTAATAGGTAGGATCTCAGGATAAATTTTGCAACAGTAAGCTTGCAAAAGCTGTTCTTCAGGCAATGATTAGAAATTGTCAGGAAATCAATGTATAATGCACAGGTCATGATTATTCTTAACTTAATTTGTCACCTTTCAACAGCAGATCAGGAATAAAGCCATAACAGCCACTTAATTTGAAAGACAACTAGAGGGCATGTAGAGAGAAAGGAGGGATAGAAGGCAAGGTGAAAGGATGGAGAGAAGGAAAGAGGTACATGAGGCAGGTAAGAAGGCAGAGAAAAAGGAAGAGAGGAAGAAAAGGAGAAAAAGAAAGAGGAAGGAAGGAAGGAAGGCAGGAAGGAAGGAAGGAAGGAAGGAAGGAAATCTGCAATAACTGGACACTTAATTGCTCCAAATACTCAGAATATGGGCTCCTTTCCTGAAGAAAAAAACAATGAAATATATGCTATTTTCAATTAATTGGGATAATATTTTAAGTATTCTGACATATTTTAAAGAAATATCCTTAAATGTCATGCTTGGCTTGGTCATGTCAGTCATATATTTGGCACCCAACCAAAAAATCTGTTGTTATGGAGGTGGACTGAATTAGGTCTTTCTGTCAAGGTGCAAGGAAATTAAAGCCACTCCTATAAAAATGTTATCTTTTTTCCTAAAATTGATACTTCATTGCTTCCCCAAACTCAATGTATAACATTATAGGATTTTATTATACTGTAAAATGTGCTGATATTAAAAAAAATATAGATTGTACTCGCACAGTAATAAAGACACCTTCATTAGTATTCAGATGAGTCTTATAATTAAAGTCAATATCCTTTCTGTGAATGTCCAAATGATAAGTGCAATTATAAAGATTGCATTAATTTTATGAACATCTGTGCAAAATTCGTAACATCATGCCAATCCTGATGTTTTGCCAGCTTCTTGCTTTTGAGAGTGATTAAAGGATAAAAATAGGAAAATACTTTGTTTTGGTAAATATATGTGTCTTTTAAAATACACAAAAGGGATAGGAAGCGTAGCTCAGTTTGGAAATGGGTAAACTAATCCAGATCTGAAAGTGCTGAAATTGATCCCTTGAAGTTTACTTTGTGCTACAAAATGCCATAATAATTCATTACAGGAGATTATTGCTCTATACAAGACAGACAAACATGGTAGACTGCACAAGTTAATTTACAGTCTTGGAATGACTCCTCTTTTGTTTAGATAGCTACTGAATGAGCTTTTGAGAATATTGAAAGGACTGATTCTTTCCACACTCTGTGAATAGGGAAAAAGCTGCAATATATTTAGTCCACTGAGTCAATTGCCTGGAATTGCAAATTTGGCCTTGATAAACTTGAAGATTGTTGATTTATACAACAACTCTTAACTTCCAGATCCATACATGAAACATTTGTCTTTCAGCTATCATTAGGAATGTTTACTTTTCTGTTTATGCTTAGGTATTTGCTGCTTTTTTGTAGGCTCTGGTACTTGAACAACCCCTGCATGGTACCAAAAGATATGGCATGGGACACCAAAAGGAAGGTAATATTGCTGTGGCAGGCAGAAGCCAGACGGGATCCTTGAGAGAATCTCAAGGTAAGTTAATCACATATTTTTATTGAATTCTCTGACTTGTTACTCGGAGGCAAAATTTGGTCCCTTAACTTCAACATGGCAGCTGAGATTGTTAGAAATAGCTTAACACCGTTTGCCTTCCATTACAAAAAGATCAAGTTATAGGCCCTGTACTTTACCTTATGAGGTGCCCCAAGATATCAACATTAGTTGAATATGAACACTTTAAAGCAAATGGATGATAACTGAGTTTCCCTTTACTTATTGTCTGCTTAAGTAAAACCACACAAAAAAATTGCTACAATCAAAATGTATGTTTCATGACAGCATAACTGTCACTAAAAGAACTCAGAGCTCAGAAGAAATGTTTATGGAAAAGGTGTGAAAGATCTGCCTTCGAAATATTCTCCTAAAGGATTCTTTTTGTAAAGTCACTTCTCTAGTTTCCAAGAGTGTGCTTCAGCAATGATATCTCACAAATGAGTTTACAGCAGCTATGGTTTTAATCACAAGGATAAAGAACTGAATCTAAATTATTATTTTAATTTGATGCATCATTCAAATGATGCAGTCATTTTCTTTCATTATATAATATTTTATTAAATGTATTGAAATATTTTAAACAACTTTGTTACATGTTAAAACTTTTTTTTCCCTCTTTCACATATTTTGTTTAATTTCTCTTTCTCTGAAGTAATAAATTTGGCAGAATAGAGTGTGTAATAGCTCTGTCTATCATGAAACCTGTTATTGGACAGATTGTAAACTCAAAGACAATATTAGATCCTCTGAAGCTTTATAGTGTCAGAAAGATTGCTGCACATGCACATTATATTCACATGCTGAAAGGCCTTGTGATTTCGTGTTGAATAATATCCCTATTCATATGCAGTAGCTGTTTTTCTTAGCAACATGGCTCTTGTACTTTTTCTACTAAAGACTTATATTTTAAGTGTATCTATGAATTATAAGGGTATAGAAGATAATTAGAAACAGGTAATTTCTAATTTTGTTTCCGATTGAGCAACTTACCAACCAGCAACTGCATTAGCTTTAACTTCTTGAAAGATCACACTTGTTTTACATTTAAAAAATTATTCAAGCTATATGTCCAAATTAAAATGGTTTAATGCAACAGTAACAGACTATCTGAGCTATGCAGCTTACAGAGTTTTTCAGATGTTGTCTACCTCATTTTTGCTGTAGTACAGATGTTTAATGTTTAAAAAACAGATAGGTACAAAGCAAAAGCCTGTACTCCTGACTGCAACACATTCCAACCATCTGGTGGAATACATCAAACATTTAAGCATGCATAGCAATATCACACAATGTGACAGAAGGAAAAAAAAGATACAAGAATGCCATTCTGTTGAAAATATCTTTCTATATGGTATAATTCAACTGTCATTGAAGTAAATTATAAAGCCAGTATTGAATTTCATATGACATAAGTTTCTCATATAGCAGATTTTCTTGACAATACACTTTAGAAACGTGGAAATGAAACTTCAGGAGAAAATATTTCTAGTTTTTATATGTTTGTAACTGTGTATATCACTGACAATACTGAGGATCTATTATAAAAATACAGCTTTATGCAGCTAAACAGCACTAATCTTTAAATTGAAAGATACATAGTTGTTCATTACATTAACTTTCTTATTGTATTCCTAGCATATGCCTGTCCTTTCACAAACACAAAGATAATTCCAGGAAGCTTCTCCAGCATCACACTACCCACTAGTGACATGGGTCTTAGATACCCGTACTTACACATCAGCACCACTTTCTGTCATATTCAGTTCCATTCAAAATTAGAGAAGTATTCACAAAAGCTATCTTTCATTCTGGGTAACTGTTTTGATCTTGTTATTAAAATTTTTAGAGAGATGCCTCTGCCTGAATTAAGGTACAAATGAGACCATATGCTGGAGTCAATAGTATGGATTTTATTTAACACTGAGCAAGAGAAAGAGAGAGAGAGAGAGAAAGAAATAGAAAAATAAGGTGGGGGAGGCAGGGAGGGAGAGGAGGCAGAGGGAAAGAGAGTGACAGAGAGAAACTGGCACCACTGTGTGGATCCCTATGATGTTTCATTAATCCTCTTATTCTGGTCTTCCTGGGGGCGACAGTCCTCAACACAGACTTCAGTGGATTAGTATATGTTTGGGCCAGTGGGAATGCCCAGGTACCTCCTCTTGGTGGGGCACAAATCTGACACTGTGTCTTGCACTGGATGTTGAATCTGTTGCATTCCTCTGCATCATGTGCAGTCCTCTGGTGCAAGGCCTCAGGAATTCCAATTAGAATAAAATTTTCCAGTCGGTATTGAAAAATATCTGAATATGGAATAGCATTTTTTAAAGTTTTCTTTTAGTTGTTTAGGTTTATAACTTGAAAGTTAGAAGTGCCTCTTGAACAGATATATACTCTGAATTGGAAAATATATTAACACGTATAGCTGCAGGTACACATGAACCTTATTGTCTTCATTGGGACTGATCACATTGCATTTTGATATTCAAAATTAGTAACCTTTGATTCTTTCTTTGACTTTAAGAGAGAACTGAAACACTGCAGCATAATTTGAACTTTCTGAGGAGCCTGAAAATGTTCAGGATGGTTTTAAAAGGCTTATGCAGATACGAAGCCCTCATATTGTGCCCCAAGTTTATAAAACATTGGGGATTATAAATTCATAACTATTACACCTTTGATCATTGATACAAAGGTATAAATATTTAAAGTAAGCTTTGATAAGATAGATAACAATTCCATAGTTGTTATAGTCTATTCTCTTTCAATTGCTCTTTTTAATAAGTCCTGCACTATGAAGCCACCTATTATACATAATAGTATAAAGACACTAATAATAATATGTAAAGACACTAAAGTATGAATAATAGCCTTTCACATAAGTAAGTGCAAAATAATATTCTGTGAACTTGGTTAATGCTGAGAAGTAATTCACGGCCAGTATCACCAATTCTGGCTGTTCCTAATCCAAAAGTTGTCTTTTTATGATGCTGAAGAGAAAAGCATATGTTGTTGGGTTCTTTTCTACTTTTACTCATTTTATAATAGATTGTTATTGATTTCATTGTGTAAGTGGTGTTCTTGTACAAACTTGTGTGGTCCTTCAAAAAGCACAATCTACTCCAGCCACCTATCAAGCAGAATCCTGAAGTAATGATATCAGCCAAAAGTGAAAATAGGATTCTATTCGTGTAATATTATTACTTGTAAAATGAATGCTTTGAAATGTAACTCCATCAAAATAGAGACAGAATTTTATCAGTTCTTCATCAACTTTATATAATCTAGAAAGAGAAGTAAGATATAGCACAGCTTCAACAAGCATGACCCTTTCAGCCCAGCATAAAAATATTCACAACAAATTTTTAAACTATACATAAAAAAAACCTATACTCCAAACTTTAAAAATAACTAAGAACCCAAATCTGCCAATGAATATTTTATCTGCATGAAAATATATTATACAAGAGGTTAAATATCAATTAATAAAATACAAGCACCTTTTGGTATTTTTAAAATTGCAAAAGTTTGCTCTTATGAAAGTTGTATTAAGTATTTAACTAATTCTTTTTATTCCACAGGAATTTTCAGCCATATTTGCATTTGTCAGCTAATGGACTAGCTTGAGACAATGGACCAGAATGAAAATGGTTTACTAACTGGACTTTCACAATCAAGTATTTGATTGCTTATTAAAGGTGGGAATCTGGAATATGTCTAGAAATTTCCTCTTGCTATATCTTAACCAGTTGATGCTTCTTGATGTGTTGATCAACATAAACAGTTGCAGTGTTTTCCAAAGTGTCTTTGCTTCAGAAGTGATCAGTTTATGCATACATAAGACATATATATAGGTCAAGTAAAGCTGCTTCTGCAGCAAAGTTTACATGAATCTTTTGCATGTAGTTAAGAGATGTTTCACACGTAGTTTTTTTAATACTAATAACAATAATTTATGCAGATGTGGTGGAGAGTTGGATTACAAAAAGTAAAAAAATAGTGATTCAAGCAAAACAAAGACACAAATAATTTCTGCTGCTATAGTTCAAAATGACTGGAAAGAGTCTTGCAATAGAGGCTCTCTTAACTGCCAAATGGATACTGACTACTGGTCAAGTGAGATTTAAATCTCTATGCATGTGTTAACCTGTTCCAAGATCCCAATACCCCTGCCTTGAACAAATATTTTCTCTGAATGTTTTCAGAGAAATTGATGATCTCCACCTTTAAGCATAGACTTTGACAATTTACCGAGCGTGCTTTGATACTGGACCTACACTACACAATGACATTTGGTTCTGGTGCTTTCAAAGAACTTTATGTGTTTTGTGTTTCATGGAACTTTCGGTTCCTTTTCAGAGGTTGCAGAGGACCTGCACATGTCATAGAATCTTCTCTGATCATGACTTTTGTTTTCTTACGTTCAGAATAATAAAGTGTAAAGGAGTTAAAATTGCTAGCACATTTGTCATGTTACCTTAAATCCTTCTCTTATGTAAGGCCCTGTTGAACAATGAAGATAAGGAAGGCAGAGAGTTCATACATACTTCTGACTGCCAGTGAGATAGATTTATTATAGAAAGCTCCTGAGAGACCAATTAATATCACCAGGTTGTCAAAATAGTATGTGTACCATGAAAAATACAGGCAGCCCATCGATGCACAGTGAAAGTAAGGTCACTGAACACAAGCGCACTAGGGGACAAACTTAGTCAGAATGGAGTAAAAACTGAGCCCTAATTAAGAGAAATTGTGAAACACTCAAAATAGCAAAATATTGCCTAGTCTAGAACTGCATTTTCTAAAGATGCACTCTTTTTGTTAAAGAAGTACCACAGTTAAACACTGAAAAGGCAAAATTAAATATTATTTCAACTGAACTTGATGCTTCCTATCTGTGAGAGTGGCCAAAGTTCAGAAATGAAGATGATAAATTTTAGCTTAGATGATTCAAGTTAGACTTCATTGTTTTGTATTACAAAAGAAGATATTGTCAAATGCAGACATCTCCAAAATTTAGTTGTGATCCCCAGGGTTCTCTGTTCAGGCAATGCTGTTCAACTATGAATTGTATTTATCATTGTCCTAGGATTATAAACTCAGTAAGTGAGATTTGAGATTGGGGAGGGGGGTAAAAAGATTGCTTGACATAATGATAGCAAAATCATATGTGAATTATAATTTTGCCTTTGTCATTATCTAAGTTATTTGAAGTAAAGACATTGAAGCTGTGTTTAAGATCCTGAAACAGTAGATGGCAAAGTTAACTGTGTTCTCTGACTTACCTTCACAAAACTGTGATAACATCTGTAGAATATCCATGAGTGAAGCAGTGTGCTGGATGAGGGCAGATGAACTTAAGCTGCATAGAGACTCCAACTAACCATGGTCCAGAGATGCTTCTACCAAGGAAAAAACCTAGATGGTCTCCTTGACCATCTAACTGAAACTGGTATGCACATATCCAGTCATATTATAAGGATGAGCATGAGCTCATGCTTTGATGAGTGCTTTCCAAACACATCTGTGAAAGAAACAATAACAAAATTGATAAATAAGTGTGCACACACAGAGTATCCCCCATATATAAATATAATCCAACAAATATAAATCCGACAGTAAAGTTGACCTTGGTAGCTGGCATCTGGGAAGAAAAAAACCCTTTCCAAACTCTTTGCATGGTTTAAGGGTTTGGCATAAGTTTGACTAAAGTTTCTGCTTATTGTAATTTACCTGTCATTTTTCTGCCTCTGAATTCAAAATGGAAGTGTTTAACAGATTGGAATGTTGCAAGAACAAACACTTTATTTATTGGGAGTTTATTTTATTTTAGTAGCATATATTTTGTATATATATGCCTAAGTAAACGTAAGTCTTCATAATGCAAGATTTTTTTTGTTTCTTTGTTATCATATAGGATACTAACTTTCAGCATTATACATTTAAACACTTGAAGTCAAAATGATGCATGACACCAGTGTGATCTTCAGATGGGCATTTGTATAAGAGAGACAGTTTTGCCACACCCTATCCCTTTTTGAGAAGTAAAGTTCATTGAAGCAAAGCCAAATAGGAGTAGAATATGCTAAGACGAAGGCTGTCATGAAAGTAAACACCTTCTCCTCGAATAACTGGTAGCTGATGCAATTATAATAGCACTTACAGTTGTCAGAGATATTCATTAACCTCTGCAATGGACAGTGAGCACTCCCCAAAATATTTAGGCATCCTTATATACACAAACAAGTAACCTCATATCTCTGCCTGGATGTAGCAAATCAAAATTTTTTTCAAGTTTTATCTCTATATCAGCCCTGAAAATATTGTTTTGAGGATGCTTGTTTTGAGAACATAGAGTCAGCTATCTGGTGAAAATGCATGTAATTCTGAAAAACTGAGATAACTATATACCAGTGATTTATGATTCAGGGTAATTTATTTTCCACTATGATATAAAGAAAAAAATTGCTAGATGGCTGTATATATAAACTATAGTTGGGGAAAGGAACATGGCTTTTATAAAAAGAAGTTTTTTTCACAACTCTTGAGCTCTGTAGAATGCATATCAAACATATGAGTAAGGATAATATAGTTAATAAAATCTGGGTTTCCAGGCAGATTTTGACAAAGTTCCTCACCACAGGTTTTTAAAAAGGCATTCAAAGCATAAGAATAATGGCAATTGGTTGCTGAAATAGTTGCTTTACAAAAGCGGAACCTCATAAATGGTCAGTTTTTGCTGTGAAAGGAGATTACACATTGAGTTCTGCAGCAAACTGGGCTGCAATCTGTATCATTCAGTGTGTAAATGACAAGAAAATTGAAGTGAAAAGATTGTTGATTACATACAGGGATGAGAGCTGATTCTGAACAATTTCAGAAGGACTAAAGACTGAGTAGTTTGGGGATAGAATTATGTCTAGACTAATATAAAGTGACACTTTCAAAAATAATATTAACTTAAAAATAATATGAAAGACTTTAAAGTTAGGCTGTTAAGAATCAAAAACTTGGTAGTATGAAATTATTAAGAAATGAATTCTGTAAAAGCGGAAACCACTGTGATGTAGATTAGCATATCCTTGGTTTATTCATATCTTGAATACAGACTTAATTTCTGCCTGTGCATATTAAAAAATGTATAGGAGAATTAGAAATTTAGATAAACATAGTTATGATATTCAGAGATATGAAATTTTTTCTATTTAAGAAATAAAAATGTATAATATTCTTACCATAAAGTTGTCTTAAACCTGGAAAAAAAAAAAAAGACAACAAAATAGGATTATTGCTGAGGCCTACAAAGTCAGGCATGGTAGGAAAAGAATAGATATGGATTAAATATTCGCTATTTCTAACAGTAAAGGAACAAGAAGTGTTAAGTGAAGATGGTAGGAACTTGGTTTATGAAAGAAAAAACAGCCAGTACTTCACAATACAGGTAGACGTCCTGGGGAATTCTTAAGCCTTCTGAGTGCTGAAGTATGGGCTAAAAGATCTCAAAGACCAGAGTCTTCCCTAGTCATCCATTTATAACTACTTTTCTTAATGGTTGTCACCTTAGACATAATTCTGTCCTTAACATAATTGAAGGATCTTCCTGATGGGAGAAGGCATAAAGGTGACCTAGTTATAATGCAAAAATCACTGACAGAAAATGTCTGCTAAAACACTGACAGAAGAAGATGTCTGCCAGCCTGGAAACTGCCAGAGAGATGTTAGACTGAGAATCTAGCCTGGGAGCCAGGTGCATCCTTAAGAACTGTAGCTCATTTCTTTGAAAACAAGATACCATAGTTAAGAGAAAATACAAAAACAAAAAAATTGCACCAGGAAGTTATAGAATCCTAGAATACTCTGGATTGGAAGGGATATTTAAAGGCCATCTAGACCAACCGCGCTCAAAATGAGCAGGGATATCTTCAACCAGATCTCGTTATTCAGAGCCCCATCCAACAGGACCTTGAATGTTTTCAGGGATGAGGCATTCAACACTTCTCTGGGAAACCTGTTCCTGTGTTCCACCATGCTCATTGTGAAAAATTTCTTCCATATATCTAGTTTGAATGAATCCTTTTTTAGTTAAAAACCATTGCCTCTTTCCCTATCACTACAGACCCTGCTAGTTATCATCTGAAAAGGTGATAAATTATAGATATAGAATATAGTGACATATCTAAATAGAACAAATGAAACAAGACAGAAGGCAATAAAACTGATCTGTCATTGTCAGATGGTATATTAGATATTTTTATTTTTGTAATGCTGAGTTAATTTTTATCTGACACAAACTACTGCTATTGTTAAGAATTTTTACTAGAAGAGTATAATGATTTTAAATTTCATTGAAATTAGTAGAGGGTTTTCTATTGTCTTCAGTGAAATTTAGAACAGACTTCTTGATAAAAGCATCAGTTCACTTTAGAAATGAAAACTTATTTTAATAATATTGGTGGTTTTTTTGTTTCATTTGTCTTTTTACTCTGGTCTCAAATTTTAAAAAAAAATGTTGTTTATTCATGTGACAATGACTGTATTAATTACCATTTTAGGCACAAAAACTTTTTGATACATAGGCCCAAGCAGAAACTGACATTTGAACTGTTAATAAATTGAAATGTTGGCCTGGTTTTATAGATTAACCACTTGCACTAGTGTTCCCTTTTATTTAGTTTCTTAGTGAAGACTTGCTGTTCATCTGATTTATATTTTTCTCCCTGCAAGAGAAGCAGCCAAAATTTAGTGATGGAAGAAATACAAGAAATGATGGCAGTACCTATTCACGCTTCCCCTGAACATTCTTCTTCCCCTGAAGCACAACCTTTAAAGAGATCTCTCCAGTTTTGTTTTCTGATTTAAGACAGAACTGTAAATAGTTAAAACTAACCAAAGTTTGCAATTGAAAGAACATTTTGGCATCTTCTATTTCTTGTAACTGCTAGAAATAAAGACTGGAGATTATTATGTAAGGAAAGGGAATCTGAATTTGCAGTTAGACTAAGATGAACCCCAGTAGCAGATTCCATAAAATGTAAGTTATTTGTCTCAACTTCCAAAAGGGAACTGATCTTGGTTACTAGTAGGAATATGAACACTTGGTAAGGTGGTGTACCTTACTGTACTAGAAACTCTTTAAGATTGCATTTTGTCAAAATAAGTGAAGGAATCAATAAAAACTGCTTAGTTTTAATAAATTTGCTCTGGACTGACTTCAGTCCTGTTTCTTAAAAGGAAATGCTGGCAGTACAATACCCAGTGGGCTGTGATTGAAGCCCTTCCCGAAGAAAAGCAAACAGGACATTGCTGTCTTTGGGAAGTGAGTTCATATGGCCTCAAAAGCCAGCAATAATACCTCTGTCTAGATTGCCACTAGACCT
This sequence comes from Phainopepla nitens, assembly GCA_013400175.1. Lineage (NCBI taxonomy): Eukaryota > Metazoa > Chordata > Aves > Passeriformes > Bombycillidae > Phainopepla > Phainopepla nitens. The sequence continues at coordinate 167,706 of VXBQ01012290.1, forward strand.
GCTCAATTAACTGGATACTCATGACACCTGTTCATCTCCACCGTCATGTCTACTTTCTGTTTTATTGTCTGCTCAGTTATTTCTAATTATTTTCTTCAATTTTCCTGTAATGTCTTTCCATCCATGATCCTCCTTTCCCTCTTTTATTTTTTTCATTGCTGTTTTATCTATCTGTCATGATTACTTCTAGAAGCAGTACTTTGAAATGCTGATTTATCTCAGCAGATGAAAGTCATGTTAACTTTTCAGATTCAATAGCATTTAAACAGTGGTATAAAATTCTTCAGGAATACTCTGCTTTGTTCTTAATTAAAATTCAAGTTGCCATCTATCTTTCTGAAAATTAGATGTGTGCAGTAACCCTGTCTACAAATAATTTTTGTATGTCATGGAATAAGTTTGAAATTCTATGAAAAATGATGTACCTCTACTCCTCAAAATTCAATCAGGTAAAATATTTTATGTTAGGTTATGTGTCAAAAGCTCATCCACAAAAGAGCACAGAGAGACAATGACAGATGCAAGTGCTCTGATTGCAGGGCCATCACAGGAACTCATTTAAGGCCCATCTTCACAAACCCAGGAAAGCACAGGAGCAAAAACAAAGGTAGAAAACACAAACTGAGGACTCAAATGAAGGAATATCCTACTCACACTCCTACGCAAGAATCAGGAGTATTGATTGATTTGAAAAAATGCCAAGAGTGAATACTTTTTTAATTGAATAAAGCATTCATTTTTTTCCAGTCTTAAACTGGTAGAAAAAAAAATTAAGGGCTGTGTGCTTCTACTTTGAATTTTACGTATATCTCACTGTAAAAAAAAAAAAGAAAAAAAATCTTGAGCCATTTACAGCCTCTATTAAGCTTATTAGACCATTAATCAGTAGTTTAGACAATTCAGTGATTCTACACTTCTGTGAAGTTTCAAGAACAGCTTCGTATAAGATGCACTAGAACTTGCAGAGCAAAACCTTCACTGAAAAATTCTTATAAGTCAAGAAATTCAACAAATGACATAACCTAAGCTTTAAAATACATTGGGTTTCTCTCCGACTCATGACAGAATGAAGCATAAGGGCCTTTTCAAAATTTGCTGCACATTAGTACATTTTAAAAAGAAGTTGAACTATTTTCTCATTTAATTAACGAAAACAGTTATTTGCTAGTTCCTTAAAAATCACACCTTACTTAAAAGATAAATCTAAAGAGTTCATAGCGCTATGAATGTTTCTAAAATTATGAATGTTCTCTTTTGCTCTACAATTTAGAATCTCCACCAAAAAGAATCATTAACAATTCTAACCTTGTTACAGAAAGTGGGAGACAAATGATCCTTCTACAGTCTGATTAGGTACAGCACTTCAAGTACATCTTGCAAAACTTAATTTTCACAGGCTCTTCAACTAATTTGTCTGATAGAAAAAGACTGGATATCCTTTGCTACACTTCTGCACTTCTAGTTATTTATATTATTAATCAGATGACTATCACATTAAAATGATCATTCAAAAAATGTAAAGCTATTTTTCCTATTTAATTTTTGTTTTACAGTGTGGCTTTAATTGTAAACGTCTAAATTTCTTCAACTTTTTCTTATCAAAACAAAATTCAAGGATTATGGATGTTCTTCTGAACAATATTGTGCATTGTCATTATTCTGCTGTTGTATATGGATAGATAGGAATAGTCAACTGTTTTTCATGACTAGAGTGTCATGCTGGACTGAAAGTTAATGGAAGAATGGCTAATATTCTTTATGGCTCATATAAAGACTCTTCCAGGCCTCTGATGGCCTCCTGTTTTTTAAAACAACCAACCAAACAAACAAATGAACACACAAAAAATCTTGTTTCAAGGATTTCACCATCTCAAATAGTACTGAATACAACTCTGAGAAAAAAATAATAGCAAGAAGGAAGCAAGGTGTTTTGATGCTTGGAATGGAACATTAAATCTGTAGATAATCAGAAACAGAATTTTTTTTCTTATATTCTAGTTGAATATTAATGGCTTAATCCATATTCTATTGCTCCCATTTTCAGCATAAATGTCATGGAGGACATAGAGCTTACATGTCACTCTAGCAACCAGAAATGTATGATGCAGGACAGGTAGAACACCCATCTTCCTTTCTAAACACAGGAAATATACTGTACTATAAAATCCAGGATATGAAGTATTTGAAAACTTAAAAATATATTACCTTTGTCATATCAATACTCCCTATGATACTACTGAAGCTGTTTCCTTAGGTTCCGAAGAAGGGTAGGCAATAACGTGCATTAGATAAATTCATTCAGTCATCTGTTTTACAAAGATCTGCCCACAGCAAAACAACCAACCTACCATTTGTATAATTCTGTAACCAGCTAATTTTTCTACTCAATGGAATGCCCTCCTGCCTTTGTCAAATCCCATTACTCCTGGGTCACCTAATCCATACTTTAAAAAGTGTCTCTGAGAGGCTTTGATTCCCATCTTATCTTCTTTGCTGCATGTCTTGTTCATAAGAATTCATGTATTCTCACAAAGTATTGACAGGGAAACACAGTAAACAAAATCAGCCAATCCCTTGATGATAATTAAGATCATTATAGTAAAGAATATTGTCACATTAATTTTCCACTAAGTGATAGCCAGTACAGATGAATTTTTGGAGATGTTATTTTACTTATATAATTATGAGATTTCTTGAGTTTCCTGACCACTGAATTAAGTGAATCTTGTCAATTTAATTGACTAATGGACGAGGACTCCCTCTGGTTCAGTGTAAAAAGTCATATACTGATGGAGCATGTCCAAGTAAGGCCACTAAATTGATCAAAGGGCTGGAAAACATCTTCAATGAAGACAGATTGAAAGAGCCGTGGTTGCTCAGCCTGGAGAAGAAAAGGCTCCAGGAAGACCTTATAGAACCTTTCCAGTACCTAAAAGGCCTATAAGAAAGATGGAGAAGGACTTTTTACAAAAGCGCGTAAATAGGACAAGGGGGAATGGTCTAAGCTGAAAAAGGGTAGGTTTAGATTAGGTGTTAGGAAGAAGTTCTTTCTTGTGAGAGAGGTGAAGCACAGGAAAAAGTTGTTCAGAGAACTTGTGGATTCCCCATCCCTCAGTGTTCAAGTCCAGGTTGTATGGGGCTTTGAGCAACGTGGTCTAGTGGGAGGTGTCCCTGTCCATGGCAGAGGAATTGGAACTAGATGATTTCAAAAGGTTCCGTGATTCAATGATTCTATGACTTTGTTTTCAATATAACCTTTCTGAACATTCATCTGGTAGACTTAAATGAAGAAAATCAAAATGAGGTCATAAAGAGGGAGACTTTCTTCATTAAAAAAATATGTGTTTGAATTAATATTTCCTTTTAAAATTTTTTTCCACCAATTATATACATGGGAACAAGTTTCTGGCCTTTATGATTGAATATACAATTAATACTTTATTATTATATTTTAATATTATATTAGTATTTTTAAAATTACATTTAAGCTCTTGTGGCTTTGTTCTTAAACATATCACAAGTCAATATAGATTATTACAAATCCACAGATAATTCTCAAAATAACTGTCTTCTAAGAAAAATCTTACAGTAACATGCTGAAGCTCATGAGCATTTAAAAGTTTATGCTGAAATAAAATTCAGGCTGACTTTAGACATTCTTTTCCAAATATTTACGTTTTTAATCTTACCCACCACTTTCCTTCTCCTCCACTCTTCCTTCCCTTGATCAGTCCCTATCTAACTGTGGAGGAACTAAATTAGCAATTGTTCTGACTGAATAGTGAGCATTGCAAGACACAAAATTTATAACAAAATTCAGGTGCAAATAAAGCTTTGGTCACTCCAAAGGTGAAGAAAAGTAGAAAAAGCAGAATTACAAATTTGAAATTGGACTTGTAATGTCTACTTAAAATTTATATTAGATATCAAATCTTTCTTTGAAAATCACCCTGCATAAGTACTTGCAATTTTTCAGATTATGAAGACTTTCAAACTAAGAGTCCTTTCCAAGGGCATTCAGTTTTCATTTAGTATTTCTCCATATTATATAGTATTTATTTGCTCTCCAGCTATAGATCTTTACAGCTGTACAGCTTTCCAAAAAGATAATTCAACAGCGAACCCAGAAGTGCTGAGTTGTCAATGTATCTGTAGCACTATTTTATTCAATGCAGAAAATTCAGTCTGTTCTTAAATATTTTCTTCTAGAGCTGACTAAAATTTTTGCTTCTGCTTTTATAACAAAGCTCAAGTGATGTAACAATTACACTAATAACAGAAATGATGAATGATAAATATAATTAAATTGTGAAAATTTACATGTCTCACTAAACATCACAATATCTTCATTTTTTTGTCAGATGATCAATAAAGAAATAAAAATTCTGTAATATCACTTAGTAGTTCTGAAAATACATTGACACAACTTCAGTTGTAGAACTTATGTTAGAGTAAGTTAATGTTTAAAGATAAGCAGAAAATATTGCAGATTTAAGTGACTCAGTAAGTCTGACTCATTTAACTGAGCTAATTTATGACATTAATTTGGAAAAAAAAATCTCATCTTTGCTCAGAAACTAATTAATGTCTTTGTCTTTTCATAGGCAATTTTCAAAGTTTTCACATACTTACAAAAGGATCTAGAGGTGGTAGCTTATTTTTCAGATGAAAATTTTTTCTGTGTTAACAACCATGTCTGTGTTTGCCAAGCAGGACATTTGTAATCCAACAGCAAGACATCCTGTATGCAGACCAGTAATTGAAGCCTCTCATGCACATATCAAAATTGCCTGATAGTATGATAATGTAGATTAGATATCTCTTGAAAAGTAATATAGTATCCTATTTTAAATTTTAATCTCTTCTGTTTCTGACTTTTTTTTTTCTGTTAGTAAAAAGCAGTCGCCTTATAATTTCAGCTAATGTTCTTTCTTCTATAGGTGATTAAGAGTTTAGCATATAAAGATGTGAACTTTGATTTCCTCTCTTGGTAAAATTGGATACAATAGTTTCTACATTCAGGACAAAAACTTTGCTTTAAGTGCATGTAGTGGGTTTGGTTTGAAAACAGGGCAGAAACACCAATTAGGTGAAGTGGTTTTGGTTCTCCAATCTGAGTTTCCCAGCCAACACACCAATTAATGTAGTGGGTTAAATGTTGGCCAGTGCATCCATTAAAATTATTTATTCATTTTCTGCTGTGAGATAAGGATTAGGAGAACGGCAAAAGCAGGCTCAAAAATTTAAAGAGATCTAAAGAAAACTTTATTAACAGAACTAAAAGAAGAATAATAAGAATCAGAATAAACCTTCAGAACCCTTCTCCTCTCCCCCACTTCCTCTTTTCGTTCCCACTGCCAAAGTAAAGAGACAAAACCTGTGATTTTCAGTCAGTTTACCACCTTTAAAATAGTCTTTCTGCAGTTCACTTAGGGAGAGGACTCTCTCCTGCCATGCCACAGAGACCTCTCCACAAGAATCAGTTCTCTTGTGGCTTCAATGTCACAGCGAAGCAGCTGCCCAGGAGATGGATATCTGTCACTATGTGAAAATCCCTCCCCTCAACTTACAGCCTTCCTCACAATTGTTTTCTAAGACTCAATCTTTAGCTAATAGGATAGAGGTCTAAGGATGAGCTGTTCAGAAGCAAAGGTTCTCTTCTTCTATCTCTGAGATTATCTTCATATCTGGGAACAGAGATCTTCTCCTTTGGGGGCAAAGGGTCTTCATCACTCTTATCTCCCTCTGTTCAAGCTTCTCACTGGATCACAGCTACTTCAACATTTGCTTGCTTCAGCACAGGTGCCTTTGCTCATGTTTACAGTTTAAATGCTCCATCTCTCCATGCCTTTTCATGAATTGACAGGAGATTTTTAGTATATCATAGTCCATCACCATGGCTTGACAAGAGAATTTCAGTCTAAGACTAAGGCATCTCCTCATCCTCCTCCCATCTGGGATTTGTCTCCTCTTTCTTTACTGACACTGGTGTCTCTATGCTGTTCTCTTCATGCGCCTTCAATTTTCCTTTTCTCTCACTCAAGGGAGGATTGATGTCTGGAAGTTTCATCTGTGCACTGAAAGAGCTAATATTTTGCCCCAGCCTTGCATTAGGAAATGGCTTTTTGCTGTTGGTCACATATCTCTGCCAGGCAGCAGCTGGAACGGTCACAGTGCAGGATTTTTCAGCGGCCATGCTGTGGCGGGAATGGCTAGGATCTCAGCAGACAGGATAGGACTCAGCGGCAGCCTGCCATGGGCCAATGACTTCTACTCTCCCTGCCTGGCACTTGCGGGCGAAACCCAATGGTGGCAGAATTTCAGCCTCACCACACTGCGCCCAGCCTGGTGGCAGAGCTAGCCCAGCCTGGCCTGGAGCTCAGCAGAGCTGGCCCAGCCTGGCAGCTGTGGGTGAGGCTCAGGAACGGCCTGCAGCTCAGCTCGGGCTTCCCTTCCCACCCATCCCAGCACCCAGGCTGCATGGGCCTGGTATGGGCCTACCTTACCTGGAAGGGGGGAAAAAAATGCTTGCAGAAAAGCCAGAAGTAAGAGAGAATTTTTTTGTGGCTTTCACCTCTCTTATATATGGTTTATAGAGGCGGTTCTATCTTCTCTAATTGGTTAATTGGTACATCAGTCTTTAAAGCCAGCCTGCAATTGGCTCTGCCAAGTACGGAGGAAATTGTAATGCTTTCCACTGAGAAGGTCACTTCTGTGGTTGACCTTTCCGTCTTTACCAAGAAATTCAAACCAGGCAAACCCAGGACAGTGCAAAATTCTAGCTGGCAGTACAGTAAGTATAATCTTTATAGTATAATTTTTGAAATAATATTGATTAATAAATGCTAAGAAAATTTCTGTAATAGAGAAGTTGACTCAATCTCACATTGCCATTACTTAATTTTCAATAGTAAAGTTTTCCTAGTCACTTGTGCTTTCCATTGCCACATAAGGTAAAAGAAGCAGCTTTTGCCTCAGCAAAAGCAGCTACTTAATCTCAATTGTCTCAACCTAATTCTTGGCATCTTCGTCTAAAAAGCATTTCACTGGTTGTTTGGGATATTACTAGGAAGTTTATTACTTTGAGAAATTGATCAATGTTATAAAAAAAGTTACATGTTTTTGACCCACCATGAGAATTTACTGTAATTTACTGAAATGTAAAAACATGGCAAAAAACATGCATGTTTTTAGAAGTATTGGTCACAACACAAAAAAATCTCTGGCTTGACATTTTCTTTCTTGTAGCATTTCACTTGCAAAAGGCCTAATATTAGCTCAATGGAGGAGGAAGCTTACTTTCGTTAATGCCCATTTAGAATTTAGATCCTAAGGTGACGCTATGCTGCTTTAATGAATATGAGTATTTATTTATTGTTTGTCTTGAAAAATTAAAAGCAATAACAAGTACTTTAAGTTAGTGTATAAAAATGCCTGCTCAATATTTTAAAATATGAACAAGAGGTATACAGCTATAAAATAATTTACAGGATAATGAGCAAGTTTTGTGCACTCTTTTAATCTTAATAGAATTATTAAATTTCTCACACAGTTTTTAGCAATAAGAATATATTTTTTAAAGCCATAAGATAAAGCAGTAATACTCATCAACAGAGTTGTCAAGATCAAACTATGTTATTTTTTCCTGCCAGACTGGATACCATGGCAACATCTGGTTAGGAGAAGCTGAAGACATATTTGAAGGTTTGCAATTGTTAAAGTCATTGGTCTGTAACAGACATGTATTAATTGCAAGTGAATATGACAGCCCAGACCAGATTTCTGAACAGGAAGAAAACATCAGCGTCATTTGAGACTAAGGAACTGAACAAGAGATGAATAAAATACTGTGGTGTCTGACTTCAAACCTGGTGTCATGCTTGTGTACTCATCATTTACAAGGGCTGGGGAAAAGGTTGAATTTTATTAGTGTAGAAATATTTCCCGACAGAATTTTTTAAGACGTCAAAAAAACCCCATTGCTTGACAGCTCTAAGAGGGCAAAAATTATACATTTCAAAATGTCTCTTAAACCAGTTCAGAGTTCCAATCAAGTGCAATCACAGTGATTTTGTATGAAAAAAAAATTGTGGCGTCATGAAAGTTTTCCTTGGATACTGCTGTCAAATTAGCTTCCAGAAAGAACCATTACTTAAAACCTGGTATGTACTTTTAGGGGAGTTATGACAGAACACTATTTTTTTCCTATGCATATGCAATCAGAAAAGCTGTTAAATATGCTCAAATGGACAGCAAACATTTTGATACAGATCTTAAATTCTATACCTACCGTAAATGCAGGTTGCAAACTACAATCTTCAGACACGTAGGAATGCTTCCTGCTGCCTTTGTGCCAGTATTTCAAAGTGAGAATGTTTTCATGCTTTATTGAAATGACAGTATGCAAGAAGCAGGTATCACTGACAATAGTTTGACTGCTTTTTCAACTCAAAGAAAAATGCTTTTGGTTCTCAGAGCAAGCTGTTTATGCTATTCTATGCCTTCTGTTATATGAAAAATGCCAATTTTACTCCTGTTTACATAATAAACAGAGAATGTACTGAATTAGATAAAGCTTACTCTGGTGAAGAGAACTTGTGAATAATTTCCATGCTTACTAATTCTATGTTAAGAGGGAAGGTGCATGCTTGAAAGCACTGTGCTTTAACCCCAGCTGACAACTATGTACCACACAGCTGTTTACTCACTCTCCCCCATCCATAGTGGTATGGGGAGGAGAATCCCAAAAAAATCAAGAAGGTAAAACCTGTGGGTTGAGATAAGAACAGTTTAATAATTGAAATAAAATAAAAATATGAAATTATCAATAATAGTAATGAAAAGGAAGACAGAGAGAGAATCACAAACCAATATACCAAGACAGATGAATGGACAATACAGTTGCTCAGCACAATGCAGCTGCTCACCACCCACCGACAGATGTCCAGTGCTTTCCCAAGCAGTGATCAACCCCTCCTGGGCAAGTCCCCCCGTTTTTTTCACTGAACATGCTGTTCGGTAATGTGGAATATCCCTTTTGCCAGTCCAGGTGAGTTGTCCTGGCCCCATGCCCTCCTAGTTTGTTGTGCACCTGCTCACTGGCATAGCATAGGCCACTGAAAAGTCCTTGATTGAGAATTAGCACTATTTAGCAACAACTAAACCATCAGTGCTTTACCAACATTAATTTCATACTGAATACAAAACATAGACCCATATCTGCTAGCAGGAAGAAGATTAACTCCATTCCAGCCAAAACCAGGACACTGCAGTAGGAGAGAAGGTCAGTGTTACAGCAAGAGTGAAGCTAGGTTGGAATTTGAGAAACAGATAGAGGTTCTGTTCTCTTCCTGTGAGAAATACAAAAAATTCTCTAATGTTACATATGCCAGTGCCAAGACGAAAGAGTAGGCTCCTGGCCATCACATCAGTATCCACAACACTAGGCAGTTCAGTCCAGAGACAGAGTGAGATCTGAAGAATTTCTTCCAAGATATCTGAGCAGTTTTTCAGAGGACCTAAATATAATGGCTAACAATGATTCCAGATCCAGATTCCAGGTCCAGTTTTAGGTGAATTTTAAAGTCCTGATGAAAACCATATATTTTTGATATTTATATATTTTTTTATATTTTTTATTTTTTCAAGCCAGTCCAGAAAAATGTTTTCTGGTATATTAGTTAAGATATTACTCCTAAAAATGTGATGTTTCAAAAGGCACTTACAGTTCTGAAGTAAAACTGAGTTTTGAGGGCTAGAGATTCCAGATCCAGGCCTCATGTATTTGAATAGCCTTTACAGCAGAATTAAACTGCCAGAATAAGGTTACATAAGAAGCATAAATTTCAAGTTTTCTGTTTCTTCAAAAGACACATTTAATACCACGCATTTTAAGTAAAGGAAATTATAGTAAGTTTTTATTTACATAGAAAACAAAGTACTTGATTGCAAACCTAAGGAGAAAAATAAGGCAATAAGAAAAGCTCCAGATTATATTCAGTTCTGAAACTTTCTTACCTAAGTGTTACCTGAGTCCATTCCCTTAATTTGATTTACTATCTAATATCATAATTATATATGGATTTTTTTCTTTCTTGTCCTTTGGGATGCACTACTTCTTTTAATGTTAATTCGGTTGATCAGTATAGTAAAAAAAAGATGTTCAGAGATTACTTAGCAGCAGCCAGGCGCCATTACTGATCTTCTTCTGGGTCTGCTTCAGAAATCTTTAACTGCACAAGCAGTATACACACACATTCAAAGTATGAAGGAACTGCTTCTAGGTTTAGGCAGACAAAAAGCAGCTGTTGTTTAGCTGTCAGGATAGGAACCTGCACAGTCATCAGCCCTGAGGCGGCTCTCAGAGAGTCATGGTTGGACAGACAGGATGAATCCGCAGGATGGGGATCAGGCTCTACACCCTGGCAGAGGAATCTCCATCTTGCAGAGCTGCCTTTGCTGACAGCTCTATTGACACTTTTGGCCAATGCAATAACATTGAACCACAGAGTCAGTTAGAGTTGTATACATTGGGGATTGAGTAATTTGTAAAGGATCTGAGTCAATAAAATTGCAATTACGTCACATAAAATTGAGGTGGATAGAAATCAGATATTCATCCTGGAATAGGACTTATTCATTACCCTCGAATGTCTGATATACAGAACTGCTTGTTAAATGAGTATACTTTGCTTCTTTACAGAAGTAAGTGGATATACCAAAAAAAATCCTGAATATTTTATTTGCTCGCGTTCCTCGAAAAAGATCATTGCTGTTCTTTTAATAGCAGATATAGTTGAGAATAAGATTTCCCAGTTTCAGAGATGATAATGGGAATAACTTTGTCACTGAAAAATGAAAAAAGTTTAAATTGGTTTTGGAATGTAGTCCAACTTCTTTGTATTTTCATGTTATTTATCTTATTTATGAGACAAAGTTTGCATTCCAGTGATGCCAGACTTCGGCATGTATGAAATCTAATAGGGATACTGTTTTAAATTGAAATAAATTTTTTAAACATCAAACAAGAACAGATATTTTTAAAGGCAGTTAAATTCAATTGCATACCTTTATTTCACATATTTTAGTCACTGAAACATACCATTGTATTTATACAAATGACGTATGTCTCATGCACAGATGTTGCGCCCCTTAATTTTGTTTTCCCTCTTATATTGTGGTTCACTCCTGTTCACCTTATGATCCTACCCCATTGGCACCCTCCACCTGTCCCTCAGATGTTTATCTCCCTTTGTTCTAGTTCCTTCCCTGTCAATTGCTGCATGGACCTATCCCCGAGGTATCCACCCCCTTGGAAATCCCCTAACCTTCAACACCCCATTGGCCCATGTGACCCTTTTCCTCCTCCCCTTGTCCCCACTGGTCCCTGGTTGATTATGTAAACCCTTTTACTCCTCCTTCATTCCATCCCTCCAAATCCCCTATTGGTCCATTGCTTGTACCCTCTCCTTGATTGAGTCCTCTATATAACCCGGTGCACAGCTGTGCTAGGGGCCTTTTGGTGTTGCTCCCCTTCGATTGGGCAATAAACCCTGTTGGATTACACCAAGACTCGAAGGCCTTCTCTCTCTTCTTTGCTCCTCCCCTGACTGCAGCCGCCTCTATAGAGCTGAGCTCTACAGGTTCCGCTCTGACAGCTCATCCGTCAGGGCGGTTCCCCACACTTGACGCGGTGTCTCCAGACATCACGGTGCCCTGGAGGGCCGCGTCACACAGAATGTTTTTTATAAATTTTTAAAATTGTAGGCCTGGTTATAAGAGACTTTTGCATGAAGACATAAACTTATATAATCAGACCAGCTTTTAAATAAACAAACCTAGAATTTGTCTTTTATTTACACTTCTACTAGTTTGCCTAAACTTAACTAGCTAAAACAACTTAATTTTACTTGGCTGTTTATTCATACCTGTAATAACCACTACCAAAAGATGTGTGGCAAATCTTGAAGCCATTTTGAAGAAGGACAAGAAATACAATTCAGGGACTTACAATCCAGTCTGCTTTACTTCATTCCCTGGGAAACACCTCGCACAAATCCTTTTCCTAACTATTTCTGAACCTGTGAAAAAGAAGAAAGTGACTGGGAGGAGCCAGCTTGGATTTACAAAGGGTAAGAACAGCAAATATCATCTACCTTGACTACAGCAGAACTTTTGTCACAGTCTCCCACAGCATCCTGGTATCTCACTTTTGACATTACTATCAAGATGACACGAGATGTAAAATGAATAGGTTAACTATTAAATAGAATGAAACTGGATCAGGAAATAGTGGTTAATTTTTCATATTTCACATGAAATTTGGTTCCAAGTGCAGTTCTTCTATCCTGTAGGGTAGAAGAGGCCTACACTGTAACCTATCCTATTTATCAGGGACCTGGAGGAGGAGATAAGAACATGCCCTCACCAAGGTTGCAGATGATGTCAGACTGGACAGGGAATGGGCATGTTGGACATGCTGGAGGGCAGAGGGCATTTCAAAGGCTCCTAAATGTAGCGCAGAAGTGATCCTGCAGAATCCTACTGTAATTCAAAAGGTGCAAAGTACTATAGGAGGAACAGACTAACTGCTCTCTGCATGAGCATTGTCTAGGGACTGACAGAAGCATGGCCAACAGGATATGGGAAGCTATTGATCTTCTCATAAGACGATATCTGGAATACTGTGACCAGCTCTGTGCTTCTCAGTTCCAGAAAGATGCTGATAAAAATGAGTGACCTTCGCTGAGGACCACCAAGATGGTCAGAGGATAGAGCACACAGTCTGTGTGACGAGAGACTCAGGGAACTGGGATTAGCAGTGTGGGGACAAGAAGTATTTGTGAAGGAGACTTATATAGCTAAATTCTAGCACCTTGGAGGAGGTTGCCACAAGAACACATTAGCCAGACTTTTTACAGAAGCTGTACAGCATAAAAAGAAGACACAACTCTTAACACACCATGAATTGAAATGGGAGTTTCCAACTGGATATAAGAAGAAAATTAAAAATAAAAAACAAACAAACAAACAAAACAAAACAACAATCAAATGAGGTAATTAAGGGATAATTAAACATTGACACAGGATATCCAGCAAGGCTGTGGAATCATCTTCCTGTGAAGTTTTTAACACCCTATGTGATCTGATCTGAGTTAAACAGTACTTTGAGAATTTGACTAGATGTCACGTGTCTCCTTCAACCTGAATAATCATACAGTTGTGTGGAAATACTGCAATTCAAAGAACAATTATAAATTGAAAGATTATCATGTAAAGGAAATGCATATTCTTTTTCTATAACTCATTTAAGTTTATTATCTGGTTTGAAATGTGAAATGTAAAGTCAATTATATTCCTATAGACATCAAAAACTCTTAGCAAAATCTTTAACATTTCTCCGCCTATTATATTGTCTTTCTCTTTGTCATCCCTTACATCTTTATTGATTATGCCACTAAATCTATTTGAAACACCACAGCTGGGTTCATTTTTACCATCTTTCAAACTATCAAACATTCATATCTGTGAATTCTGCCACTGGTTGTCTTCCATTTTATAATGTTCATATTTGTTTCAAATACTTTCAGAATGAAATACACTGGTTTAAGCTAAAAAAACTTGAAAAACTTCAAAATGGTCAGGTAACAAGAGAAATGAAATTGCAATCTATGCCTTCATGTAATATTGTGAAGAAAAACCCCAAAACACAACAAATCACCATGTATACCTAGTAAGAATAATATTCTAGTCTCAATTTCAACTAAAACCCAAGAGAGAAAGAGCAGAGAGAACAAGAGAATGAGAGATTTGCCCTTACAGAAGAATTACCTAACAGCTTTATAAATGAGATAACTGAGAGCAAAATTTAGAAGGTCTTTGTGGCCTTATAAAACTACAAACAGCATTTGCCAGATGGCTTTACAACACATTTTAATAAAAATGTATATAAATTATTCTGGCAACTCCTAACCAACATATAAAAGGTCTCTGTACAAAAAGTTTCCTCGTCATTACACTTTAATCTGTCCCAGATTTAACTAATAAATACTGCAGAAACTAAATCCACAACAAGTGTTCTTTAAAAGGTGAATAGTTAGGTCTAATGATGACCTTTATAAGCAGTGAAAACAAGTTAATAAATTAATTTCTCATTAGTCCTTTAAAAATTTATTTCCACTTACAAGTCTTTTAACTCCCAAAGGATCAGAATCTTATCCCAACTGTTTCTTGAAGTTCAAGCCAACTATTTGCTGATGAATGCAATCTTTATCTATATTTGTTGTACTTTCTGTTACTAAATACCAATAAATGTCTGCAACCAGAATGGCAATGTTTATGAAATAAAGATCAGAACAGAAGCTGCACACCATCAAATAAAAGTGCATTCATATTGATCTGCTCTTTTGCCCAGCAATATTTCTACTCTCTGTTGAATGAAGGAACCACATACATGATCAAAAAGGAAAAAGACACTTGACAGTGAAAAACATAAATCTGGTCACACATACCCCTAAAAAATCTTGTAATTTTATTTCCTAATTAAAAAGAACAAGCAGAAAATAAAATAAATAGAAAAATCAAGAAACATCAACAATCCAAACAAAGAAAACAATTCAATTTCAGTGGAACTATACTCTTTAGAATTTTGAAAACATTTGCTTCTGAAGGGAAGAAAAGCTTTTATCAATTGCTATGCCATTCAGTTAATGCAGTTCTCGAACAACCAAGAGTGTATTCCAAACAATAATTCCTCTAAGATAGTGAAAAATTAAAATAATTCTGAGGGAAAAGAGAAACAAAACACAAACACACAAAAGAAACCCGAAACAAATCAACTACAAAATCAAAACAACTCCCCACATGTCATGGGACAAAACTAGTTTGTTACCCGAGATGAATTTGGATCATTAGGCTTTTTTTCATTTTTAGTGTACTTCCGCAACTTTTATTCAGTTTAGGTATCCTAAAGCTAATATAATTTCCTTCTTGGTAATATCAAGGTGGTTTACCCAATATAAATCACCCTTTAAAATATTAGTTGAGTCCCTGATATTTGGTGTGCTAACATTCCTAAACAGAATTCTTCAAAATACTACATTATGAACTTTCTTTTATGCTTATTTTTGTCTTTCACATCATTTTTTTGATTCATCCTCCTCTCCTCTCCTCTCCTCTCCTCTCCTCTCCTCTCCTCT